>JAHZNC010005042.1:0-13437 GCA_027744095.1 Zhuqinia jingwanae | reverse complement strand
AGTACTAATCAGTGACGGGTATTTATTTTGTTATAGCATTACACTTTATTATTATTATACGATAGGTAATAAATAGAGAAAAATAACATTTTGGTATACTGACAAAAAACATTTATGCTTAAAAAATTCTAACAAAAATAGAAAATTATTATTATTGGGAATCCACCCAAAAAAACTGATAAGTTTAACACTTTCCACATAAACTGACCTTAAGGAAATGATGTTTATTATTGTTTGTTTAATGGCTTATTATACATTTAAAAAAAAAGACTTGTAATTTTGTAAGCGTGTGACCTGTTGATTTCTGTGATGTGAGAATGGATTATATATTTAAAAAAAACAGAATATTTCTAGAAATATTTACAGTCTGGTTTGTGTTGATGGGCAGTCTAGATGTCTAGGAATAGCAAGTACAGATAATGCCCACTACATAATAATAATTAATATTATGACTGTTTATACCTGTTCATCTAAAGTTTAAAAATAATGAATGTATGAAAAATATAGATTCAATTCGAGAATAAAATGGGGTTCTGCTGTGCGGAATGTTAATTTAAATAAATGCTGACACACAATACAATTTAACAACCGAAATTCTAATTTTTACTATACATACATTAGTAACCTGACTTTTGAAGTATGTAAATCTGTTTGATGCTCAGCACAAACAAAACTTGACATTGTTTTGTATCTGCGTTTTAATCAGGCAAGTATCATGTTCATGTTCCATGGAGAATTATTGCGAAAGCTCTGCGCACTCTGCTGTGTACCATCACATCAGCGTGTCAGTCGGATATATTCGGATCTGAAAGCCCGACTTTCGAACAGAGTTTTTGAACAGCTTTATCTGCTAACCTTCCCTTGAGAATCATCAACCAACTGAGACTACTACCGAGAGGATTCTGTCTGTAAGATGTTCTTGATCAGTGCTCGAAGCCAACATAATACTAATGAGCATGGCATGGTATTACTTTTAGATTTTAGACTTGGTATCTTATGTTTTGCACCAATCTTGACAATACTGTGGAGTGTCATTAAATTCAAAACATTACAAAATTTCATTAGGCAAGAAGATACTGCGTTCTTGTTTTTTAACAAAACCTTTCAGCATTCCATAAAAACATACATTATGTAGCTGCATATAAGTATGTAATATATACATGCTTTTCCCCTGTAATGCAAAATATATTAAACTGATGAAAAAAATTATTTAGTGTACACATATGACATGATGATATTTTTTTTTGTTTATTGATAAACCATATATTTGTATTTGTATATACCATTCTGTGTTATCATCATGATGATGATATTGTTTTAAAACACCACAAACAACCTCGGCGTCATCACCTGATCTCTCTGATCAGATCACATCTTTTTTAACGACCTATCTGAACACATTTTGTGTATATTATTGGCAAGGTCGACAAAAAAAAATGTAGTAAAATAAAAGCATTTGTCATTCTTATTATTATATTATATTGGATACTTTATATACATTTAAAAAAAATATATATATATTTAACATATTAAATGGTTTCAGTGTGATTGCTAGTTTTGTTTCCTTATAATTTCATCGAAGACTTTTATTTTTTGTGGTGTGTTGAACTGTGAATACGACTTTCTGAATCTCTCAGCAGGCAGGAAAAAATGGATGAAAGGGACAAAATCCTGTTTGGCTGCAATGTCAGAGCATTCGCTTTGGTCATTTCATTTCTTAATATGGTATGTACATATATGCACTTATATTTAGTAATCCCTTTCTCTTTTCACATTGTTTTTTTTTTTTTTGAAAGCACACACGTCACTTCAACAAAGCGTTATTTTTTTCTGTTTCAGTTTTATGGAATGCTAATCCTAGGCCTTGGTATATCATGCGTTTGGGTTATGCTCTTTAGAGCCAGTGAATCAGTAAATAAAATAATTGTATTTCATTTTTGTTGGATCTTTCATTTTATACAAAAATGACAATGAATAATATTTTTTGTTTGAATTTGGCAGTATGGCGGTTTGATTGGAATTATTGTGGTACCTGCCTTTTTTCTGTATGGCATACTTTTTACCAGTATGACCGGAAGAACTTTTGTTTTTATCGCTTATCGAGAAGTAAGAACTTTCGCTATACAGATTGTTAACATTGAAGAAGTGTTTTAGCGAGAAAAAATGCATTAAATATCTAATGTGTTTGATTACCACAACAGACAGATGGCCATGCTCTGCAAAAGATGCTGTGGACATTTGCAACTTTTAAAGTAATAACTTGGGCAATCCTTGTCGCAGTGGCGCTAGAAGCCAACTGGTTCAAGGATCCTTTGGCTCTCGCCTGGAAACTTTTTTACTTTGAAGCTGTCGTTACAATAGTTTATGTTCTGGTTGTTCACTTGCACTCGAGAAACTTGCTCATCAAGTCCAGCTACTACTGCTACACCCACGAGGATGGATTGTCTGTTGTAAGCAGTGAAGCATAAAGCGTGAATAATAATAATAGTAATAATAATAACAAAGAAGCAGAGAAAAAACACTGGAAAAAATGTATGACTGTTTTACGTGTTGTGATTCCTCTCACTTTATCACTTTTACAAGTCAAATATCTGTTGTGGGTCTCCATGTATTATTATTATACAGCACTGCACTGTACACTGTACACACTATAAATACTGCTCACATTTTTTAGCCATATTTCATAGTATAGACCCCCGCATTATCTCAGTCCCCGTTATTATATTACGGCCGAAAATTCAAAAAAAAATACCCCGAAAACTCTCTCTAGTCAGTATACCCACGCATAGATCTATAAAAATCTAGTCATCATTTTGGTGAGTATTTCGCACATTACTTTTGCACTTGTGTAAGATACATACTTTTAGCCTCTGGAATGCATACACAAAAAATGAAAGGAGGATATGGACGGACGGATATGATCAGAGTCAGGGTAAATATTTGGATAAGTGGATATATTTGTAAATCTCAATGCTTATTTTATTACAAATTATTCAATAAAAGGAAATTACTTGTTGTTGTTTTTTAAACATACATAATCAAACTCAATGTAAGCACAAAATTATTATTATTATTATAGCCCAAGTGGGGGAAAAGCACCAAGTTATTTTTTCATATCACATTTTCTCTCATAAGATCCTTCAAAGCCTCTATGAAAACTTCCATCGCCTCATTATTCAGCTCACATTTACTTCCTGTGATGTTCCCTGTGATTACTACACAAGTATACAACAGGGCTCCCAAGTAATCCTCATAAAGTTCCTTGTCTGACCATCTCAAACTTTGTCCAAACTTTGTTGCATGCATCTACAGAAACAAAATAATGGAGACGCCATAAAAGAAAGAAAGTATTTTTTGTAGCTTGTTCTTCTTCTTATTATTATTATCTCTTCCGCCATGTTATATTGATATACCCACTCTAAAAGTATTCCAATAAATCTGTAAAAGTGAGGCTGTCTCAACTTGTCTTGTTTTTGGAGGTAGGGCTGTCAGCAGGAGGAAAGCTACGTCAATCATTGGTGAGCCAACAGAAGCAGTTCGCCAATTAATTATCATTACCTCCCGACTCAACCCTTTTTCCAGACCTTCCCTTCGCGCTTCCGTGATAACATCATCATTATCTTTATTATTACGATTACTACTGCTACAACTGGTGGGGGTTGTACAAGGTGATGATGTGCTTTTCGCCTTTTCAGAGTTATCCTCATCCTTATTCTTCACATCAACATAATCATTATCATCATTTTTATCATTAGCATAAACTCCACCATCATCATTTTTTTGTTCACCTTTTTGCTTCCAACTTGTTCTTTCCTCGTTTCCTTTTCCAGCTTCTTCTTGGCTTTCTTCAGAGTCAACATGGTATATTTGAAGAGGAAGCTGGAAAAGCAGGTGCTCTGATGAATCAAACACTTTACCCGTCTAGGATGCTTGGCTCCCTCCAAGATTTCCTCCAGGTGAGAACTCAACTTTGCTATGCTTTTCAAAATCTTCCTGCTATCCAGTTCTGTCTCTTTGCCGGGGCAAATCAAATAGGCTTGAACGAGCCTTTCCATCAATACAAATCCGGATAGCACGCGCTCCTTCAAAAAAAATTAACAAAAATTAAACAAGAGCACATCAGAAATGTAATTTTTCGATAATTTTTAGGATGACATATTTTTGCAGCTTATTTTACCCTCAGGTAAGGAAGATACAAGGGATTATTAAGAAAAGACCAAGTTTTCAACAGAGACTTTCTCGAAACTTGACTGTACGCCCAGGAGACGGAATGAATCTCGGCAAGACTTTTCAAGGCCTCTTCAACGTTCAAAAGGGAAAGGAATGTGGAGGAGTCGTCAAAATTCTTTAGTTTAAAACCTTGTCTAAATATATCCTGGAGAATTAAAAGACGATAACTTGACTGCTTTTCTTCTTGATTTTCTCTGTTCCTCCTGTCCCTCTCGTAAATTTCCAAGCCCACCGCCACTTTGCCCATAATGCCATCCTCAAACAAGTGATCATCAATGTTATCATTAAGGCCATCCTCATCATTATAAATATGATGAGCAGTGGTTGAAGTAGTAGCATCAGAAGAGGATGAAGAATTATCAAAAATTCCTGAAGATGACTTTTCATAACTGCCGTAGTAGCATTCTGGTACAGGTAAATTCACGGCTACTTTCCTGTTTTGAGCCCAACACTAAAATGAGCAGCCGAATAATAACGTTATATCCTCACCAAATCTGATGTGAATTACAAATATCCCTTTACATTTTTTTCTATACCTTAAGCAAAGGAAATACCCGGGTATAAACATCAATCTGATGCACATCCAAGGATAACTCATATTTCGGGATAATGTCTTCTATCGCTCTCATATTATCAATTTGGGTGGCTTGCATGTACAGTCGTAATTCCTTCCCGACGGAATGACATGTTTCCTGTTTTTTTAAAGGAAAAATGGCAAAAATGAATGTAATGAAATTTTGCGACAACGTTTAAATTGGAGTCTATTTTTATACAGCATTGCTCTATACATACTTGGTAAACTAGAGACACGTGTGAGTTCTGCTTTTGATATAGTTCATCTGCTGGATCTTTCTTGGATGATGAGACTGGCGACGATTCATTAAGCAGTTCATCATCGGATGCATTAGCGTTAGCGTTGTAAAGAGGTAAACTGGCATTAGAACATTTGCCTGTCTTCTTTCTTTTACTTCTGTCGTCTAGTTTGAAATCAAGAATCCGGAAATCAGAGAACGCGGTTTGGATTGGGATCAGCCCATTACTCTGATTGGGTACAAAGAGGGATGAAAAGTTGGGATTGTGCTCAGGAGAAAATATTTTCAAGGATGGGCATCGTAGTTGAGACTTTTTTACAAAGTAGACCTTTAGCTTCTCTTCTATCCAATTTGAAAGGGTTGACAACTCTTTGGGACTGGACATGATGGGAATGTGAAAACGAATATGAGTAAATAATCCGACTGACGCGCCTTCAATTTGGCCAGTAGTACGTTCTCCAGCTGCACTGGTATTGTATTGAGGAGCTATTAAATAATTTACTGGGATAGCCACGAAAACAGATTTCAAAAGATTTTGAAGTTGTACGCAATAAGAATCACGAAAAGTAAAAATCTAAAATCCGTTCCTACGATTAAGATTCTCTCTGGCCCCCATGGTCCTACGCAGTGTGGGCAATTTGAAGATGCTTGGTGACATAGTGAATACTCCCTTGGTAATCATTGGCGTTATTACAATAGGTTGATGCCCAAATAATATATGTGCATGTCAATGTCGATCAGCTAAAAAAAATGTGCTAAAATTGTTTACTTTTCGTCGACTTTGTTTTTAAAAAAAATCATTGCCAACTCGATGATAACCAGGCAAGGCAAAAGGATCATTTTGCTTCATCAACCTTATCTATTCATGCAAAAGGAAAATATCATTAAAACGCAGGTCATTTATATATTGTAGCCTTATACTGTACAATTATATGAATTTTATTCATAAAATCTAGTATACGTCATAAATAATTTTATAGCAAGATCTTGTATATCTTTTTTAGTGTTTGAACAAGAAATATATATTTCTACATAGTTTTTGCATTGCTTTTAATACATTCTTCTTATTTTGTATTGTTGGCTTGAACTGAGTACTACAAAAGTACAAAGGTAATATACCTTTTCCATACGATCAGCAGTAGTCCAATTTGTCTGTTTATTTACTAACTCGGCTCGTTTCATTCCAAAATCCCAATTATGAATTTTGGCATTGTTACGTATACACAGATATATATTATGNTCCAATTTGTCTGTTTATTTACTAACTCGGCTCGTTTCATTCCAAAATCCCAATTATGAATTTTGGCATTGTTACGTATACACAGATATATATTATGCATATATACATTTACATTTTCAAGAGTGAGCATTATCATCATTATCCGTTATATAGTCAGGCCATGTAGTAAATCAGAAGCGCTCACATACACACCAAAAAAGGAGCCAGTAAACCGTGTAATGAACTTTCATATCAAAATTTATACATTTCGCTACGCATTCCGCACATTCAGTCAGAATTCAGTATAGTATAGTATATATACACATACATATACAAACGCAACGACAAAGCAAGTAAACAAGAATCGCCTTTTGAAATTAGTTGCAAATTAGGATATAAATTCTAGTTGTAGGGTGTAAGCATGAATCAGGAAAAATATTGTGTATGATTATATGCACTGATGATGATGTGATGATGAATGATGATGGTAAATGCACGCGGAGGGGAAAGAGATGGGGAATAATGGGACAATAAACAGAGAAAATAGAACGAGAAACGACATGGATCACATCATCAAGTCAAAATATATTATGATATCCTCTTTCTAGACTCATTCGTCGCTTTATGTTGTATACGCCCATCACTACCCATTTAAATTTTATTTCATCCCATTTCATGTTTTTTTGTACTTCCTAACAAAGGACAACTTTTAACGATATGAACTTATTTGAAGCTCTGATGGAAAATGGGAAGTTGGGCTGGAAGAAAGTTTTTTTTTACGTGTTAGCATATTCTTGGAATGTATTTTGACATTAAATTATTGTTCATTAAGCTTGAAAAGAGTGTTTGATAAAGAGAGAAAGTATGCTTGTTTGCACAGGCATGACAAATAGAAGATAGGTACACACTTCTACGCACGTTGCAAACCCTGCTGCTGATAGGCAGGCAAACAAAAAACAAACAAAGATAAAAATAACCTTATTCATTTGAAAACTTTATCGGAATAAATGGCTGTATTAAAAAAAGTATTGAGTAAAAAAATAAATTGCAATATCCGCTTAGAAGAAAATGACACAAAAAGATGAAGATGAATGAAGCACAAGGAAAAGCAATCATTACCTTCTTCTTTTTTTGGGTGAGCACAAGCAGAAAGGCTTGCTTTTTTCTTATTAATATCGATATATTTTTTGAATGCCGGGGAGTAAAATCGTGTATGCGTAAGTATATGAACTATGAACTACATTTAAGGAAATGCTTTGTAAATGCGAAAGTGAACACGAACAGAATAAATGAGTCTTTCAATGTGAATTTTTTCCCCCTTTGTTCAATTTTCCTTTTGAAAGATTATTGCCTCTGAAGGAGAGAGGATGTGAACACAAACACACAAGCAGCATGGAGTCTCTTCTCTTTGATCTTTGATTTGATTATTATGAGAGTATGTGAATTTTAATAAGCTCGCACATACACACTGCTGCTTATTTATGTCAAGACTGATGAAATGTTGTGTATAAATTTTGGCTTTACATAAAGCATATGCATACCATACTATATCTAATCAGCTACATACCTTAAATAACTCGGACAAAGAAAAAGTGAAAGTCGTTTAAAAAATTTATTTTAAAAATGTTTTGCAAAAGCAAACAATATTAGCATTATTTATTGTGTGTGTTGCATGGCTTAAACAAAAGGCTTGCATGTAAACTGGTAATTAATCATAAGTTGATTAAATCCATTATTAAATGCAAGCCCAAAAAAAAGAAAAAAAATTTATAAGCTGCTCTGCGTAGTTTTTAGAAAAGTTATAAAGATTTTTAAGAAAAGCTACAGCGAAAAATGATTTAAAAAATAATGATCAAAACGATGCTGCAACTTTTGTTTTGCAATACACGAGGAGGTATTTACTTCTTACAAAACTTTTGTTTTGCTTCTTTAATAAAATAAAACTAATAATAATAAAGTTTAGTCATTAAAACTTAAAATTGCATAAGCAGCGTTATTTTTTTCAGTGAACTATATACCTAGTATAAAAATTTGTTAATGATGTTAAGCGTCTTGCTCTACTGTATGTAATAATATACGATCGACGACCGTAGCAGTAGTTTATGCCGGTCTTCTTAGCCAAACCTATACTGCTTACGAGCATTCCACTTGTTTGTGCGTGTACCTATTTTATATTTTTTGTCTAGTTTTGGCATCCAGTTTTCTTTGAGCCCAATATAAATGTTCCTTGCTAAACGTGTATCTAATTTTATTTGTGAAATTGATGGCACGTTTGCAAACTTATTGAGAAAGAAAAGTATGTTGACATGAGTTAGCAAATAGAGACGTAACATTACAACATATCTATAGTGTAGGTATATATATGCTTTCACCGTCCTCGTACCCGGGTATTTTTTCGTGTGTGTGTACTAAAAGAAAACCAGGAAAGGGAAAAGAGGCGTGACCTCACTTAAAATATCTTGTTTCTCGAGGGATCTGTGGTCCTGAATCCGGAATGATCCTAATAAACCATCTCCATCCATTCCTAACAAGGAGAAAGCATCGACCGCGGTCATCAATATTTAAGTAAAAGTTGATGATGATGATGATGAAAAATGCTGCCATTTTACCATGCTGAAAAAAGGAGAAAATTGAATAGAACTATTAACGTCAAAACAAATTTATAATCACTTTATTTTATATTCTGGTCCATGCGTAGCATGCCTCCTCCTTGCACATTCAATTTTGGAAGCTATAAATATATTATCAAACGGTATCTTGGGAAGGGGATAGATAGATGCAAGGGGAATAATCCCTCCTTTTGATCATCTTGACAAGTTTATTAGTGTGGACGTAGTGATATATTTTTTCTTAGTTTACCATCAGCTCTCAACTTGTATCTTGAAGAAGAAAAAATCCATTTTGCCATTTACCTATACAAATACGGCTAATTTGGTTTTAACATTACGGGTTAGCAGTAATTATTATTGTAACATCATTGTAATTTATTGTAATTTCATTTCAACTTTTGATTTCTACTTTTGGCAGAATTTCTTTTGATATTTTGTTTTTTCTATTTTCCGTCGTGTTACTAATCCTTGTCATTTAGCCATTTTAGTCAATTAAATTAAAACATTGAAATTTAGTACAATTTTTTTTATAGCTTAGTACGAATGCAGTTAACTTTCGCACAAAATAATATTCATCTTGAAAAACTTTTGGTTCAAAATCTTTTAAAAAAAACCTATAAAACTGTATGTTCTACTGCCACTGTCACTCATTCACACAATTCTTGAAACACAAAACTAACGTAATATATTTTAAAGAGAAATACAAACATCCTCCTCTCCCATTTCAAACAAGAAGAATGAACGGAATAAATGCACATACAAGAAAGTAAACTTGTTTTCTCTTTTGCTTCGCGTAAACAGAAAAAAAAAACTTATATACTGAAGTAAACAAATTGGGTTTCATCTAGTCATCCTTGACAAAGAGTTATTGCAAGAGAGAGAGAGAGAGAGAGAGAGAAAAAAATATATATTATATTATTTATGAATGTTTACTACCTATTTAAATGCATGAACCTACATTGCTCACGTATGTTTAAAGATACATACCTAATATATCTCACGTGTGTGAATTATACATAAAATAGATAGTGTATTTGTATGATAATGTTTCTTTTCTGCGCTTTTTTTATTCTCGACAAATTTTTATTCATGCATACATGCATTCAGACTGTACACCATCATCATTGTTTGCGAAACAAGTACATATTTAATACAAACAAAAGTTATTGCACAAAAAAGACAAATGTCAGGAGAGAGAGAGAGAGAGAGAGAGTGAGCGAGAAGCGAGAAAAAAAGAATATAGAAAGAATATATTTTAAAAGAAAAGTGAAAGTAGCGGTTTGGGACACAACTTAAAACAAAGTCACATATGAAATCATCTATAACTTTTTTTAAAATATATAATATGCTATTCTAAAAGACTTGAGCACGTAGTGTATTAGTAGTACACGTAAATAAGGAAAGTGTGCCCCTTTTTCACATCTCGCATCTTTTTTTATATAAAAAAAACATTGCAACTACTTTCTTCCGTTTCCCCTTAAAAAAATTCAGTCAAGTTTTAATGCATGGAATACGGAGTATTTTACACTGTCTATTTTCCCCATTTATTGGACTTGGGAGGACGTGTGGATGATGATATCCTTTTTTTCTGATCCTTCTCTCTGTGTGAAAGAAGGAGAAAGATGCTGAAAAAATAAGATGAGAGGATTTCCAACTGGAAAAAATGGAGTGGATAAAAAGTAAATCTCTATATGTGTGTTTGTGTCCGTGCTGGTGGCTATAAGGGATAAAGCGCAAGAACTACATGATTTGATGAGGAGGACATTTGCAATATATTCTGGATAAAATATTCCATTCCATAAATACATGGATAATGTGAGAGAGATGTATTGCGTATGTATTTTTGTAGCTACATATTGTATATAAAATCCAGTCTATTTATATAAAGTATAGTTTTCTTCTTCGCTTTTTCTTTCTCGTGAGAGAGGTGGGAAATGAAAGTTGTTTCTATTTCAAGCAACTCTTATTTTCTATCAATGTCATTGTCACCTTAGTATAGTAATACTGGTGGTAGTAGTAGTACCAATGCACAGTTCTTTTTGCTGGTTATTATATAGCATGCCATATAATTATTATGACATTATAAAGAGTTTCAAGGTTAAAAAATGCATGCTTGGATTGACCTTGCTATATGTAATATTATTCTTGAACTATTATTATAGAAATATTGCACAATGGTAAGAGAGAAAAAAGTTTTAGTATTGTTTTTATATACTATACGTCATGGGTCTATCATGCATACATCATGTCGTGGCTTAAAAAAAGATCATTAACTGGATTGCTGAATCCATGGGGGTACCGTACAATGCACATTTAAAAAAAAATAAAGAAGTCCAGTGATGAATGATGATGACCTGTATAAATGATATTACATGTATCAGTACCTATTTTGTCAAGAAAATAACACCAAGATTGATTTAAATATTATGTGAAACTAAAGACGCCATTTGCTTTGCAAAGTTTTCCCTTCAACTTGTCTGCTCTTTAAATAAATCAAAGCAGATTTAGAACCTAATTTTAGATACCTATTATATTATGCTTTTCAAAACAAAATAAAAATAAATAAAATGGGGAAATGAAAGCATCATCATAATAAATATGATAATAGTTGTAGTAGAGCATGAAATCCAATCCATGATCATATCATCATCATCATCATCCTTCTTGTTTTCCATCCAATTTCTCCATTTTGTCTTCATGTTTATTTTAATTTGAAATAAAAATAAATAAATGCAAACAAATCTGAAGAGGGATTTCTCTTATCCCTCTCTGCATCTCAATTTCTCTACTTGTTTTAAATGTATGATGCATCGTCTGGGAGGAAATGTATTAGTAGCATTATATTATGTATGTAATTTTATTGTTTATGGATGGTTAAATAGAATAGCATACTAAATCATGCCGAAAATACACAAAAAACATGTCGATCAGATTCTTTTATGTAAGCTATTATGATATTATAAATAGGAGCGGCTCTTGTGTCTTTTACTACGCTGTTGCACATCTCTCCAGATCTACTCATTTCCATCCATTTATTTTCTAATATAAAAAATCCATTTTAACCACTTGTTATTCGAAAGACTATACAGAGATTACGATAATTCTTTTCGATAACTTCAAATCTGATCCCACCATAATATAAACCAAAGGAAAATCAATGGAGTAACAGTAATGGTTCCAACAAAGAACTGGAACATGAACGTCCAAAATGAGTACTTGATGATGAAACAGATGATCTGCAACAAACAGTCATTTTTTTTGAACAGGAACGAGCACAAGGCCAGACCACCTGCGGTATATGCCTAAAATAGTTTAACAAGAAAACAAAGATGCTCTTTATTTTTAAATAAAAGTTAGCTACTTTTTAAAGAAGAACCGAAATGAAAAGCATACCTAACTCAGAGGATTAGTATTGCAATCCAAAGGGGAAATGCTGCTTGTGTTATGGGAACACCTCCTCCCTCTCAATCGTTGGAGGAAATATTTTATTTACTCTAATTTAGTGTTATCTTACATGTTGTAACCTGTTTTGTGATATGTGAAATAAATAACCCTTAGACTTTTTAAAGATTCCAAATGAATATTTACACACTAACCTCAATTTCAGGTGCAGACAAGGCCCCCCAAATTAAGCTGGCAGCTTGGGCCTTCCCATCTGGTAGTCCTCCATACTTGTCCAAATGACTGAAGTATACGGCATTGATTGTATCTTGATTTAGTTCCGTATATCTCTGGAGTCCTGTACCACCACGGACTGCTACCTATTTTAAACATTTCAAAATAAAACATTTAGTTTTTAAATTGGCCAAACAAGTCAAAAAGACTTGGAAGGAGACAGTGTTGTTGATGATGTGTTTTAAAATTAAATACAAGAAAACATTAAATATTATTTTAAAACTTACACATAAAATCGCGGATGGGGGACATCCCGGCTTCTTTTGCTACCATTGTCACTTAATGGATTTTTTTATGACCATCTGAAAAACAAACAATTAAAATGAGTCGATTAAAAATTGCCTCAAATCTAAAACTTATACCTACACAAAATAATTAATTATTGTTACAAAACAAATAACTCTTTAAAGTTACCCGGTAGTGCTGCGCCCGGTGAAACAATTTGGCCTTGATGTCAGGATTCTAGAGATTTTATTGATAGTCTGGGAAGGATTTTGAACAATGTTACAGGAGATAGGAGATCGAATACGTTCAAAGAACCACTAGTATAGCCATTCAACGCGGAAATGCTTGTTGTATTATGGGACCTCTTCCATCAACACGTTCGCTGGGAAATTCCAATTTCTACAAATTTTACACTACTTTTAATTTGTCGCTAAACCTTTTCGTGAAAAAGCTGTGGGTTAGAGTTTTTTTCTGTGTATACTACTATCTTTATCACCCCTTCGAGCACGTTAGCACGAGCCCAGGTCCGATTTTTCCCGATGAGCTCCACTACAAGAAGCGCTGTAATTTTAGACGAAGAGAATTGCATTGGATCTGAAGAGGCATCCGTTCCTGGGAACTATTGTCATTTTTCAACGATAACTTGCGCGAGTGCACCACCTGGATC
>JAHZNC010005041.1:0-14655 GCA_027744095.1 Zhuqinia jingwanae | reverse complement strand
ACAAAGCGCAAAGGGTACGTGCCTTCACATTTTACTACTGACGGACACAATCAGCATCATCATCATCATCAAGGTAATCATTATAAGGGCAGATGCGTCATTCATTCATTCATTCATTCATTCACTCATTCATACAGCCTGTTTTGCATAATAAATATCTATACATGTTTAAAAAATAATAATAATAATAATTTGATATATTTTTTTCTTGTTCTGTACAACCAAAAAATCTATGCATAAGTAGAGAGGGCAGGTGTCACCATCATCATCATCATCACCAAAGCGAGCGAGCCAATCTGCTACACACTATCATCAAAAAAAGGGTTCTAAAAAACTCTAGAATTATCATAAGGATACTTATGGGTTACTTTTCTACCTTGTTTAAATATAATAACTTTTTTCTCTCTATCTCTCTCTCCCTTTTCTCCCTTTATCAAGATAAGCAGGTCAGGAACACTTGAGATCACACCTCAACATCATCTACAGCGGATACATTTTGTTTTCTAGAAAAGGTCGTTGTCGTTGTCTCTTACATGGTCTGGTTTTTTAAAAACCCTTAATTTTTTATACACATAATATGCATATTATGCATAACAATGGATAAAGGTCTCAACTGCTGCTGCTGCTGCTGCTGCTGCTACTACTACTGCTCCTATATTTGTATTCTCTACTCTACCGATGATATTCGATGATGGTGATGATTACGCTCATGATAAATCTGCATAATCATCATGATCGTTATTATTAAACATCGGCATATTTTTTTTTCAACCAAAACTCTACTTCCTCTAAACTCAACCCGATCCATTATACATGGATACATACATATATGGTTGTTCTGCATTATCCATTCCATTCACTTTCCTTTCATTCATTCAAGCTCAAACATAATAATAATAATAATAATATGCATAATATATTATGTTCCTACGTATTTTATGTTCATGTACCCTTCTTATCAGCATAATCATCATCATGATCAGGCGGACTCATTAAAAAACCCAACACTTTGTATTTTTATTTTGAAAATCTCGTATCTCCAATGTACTTTTACTATTTAGTAGTCCACTTAGTTTACGCATACGCACCCTATCCTGATATTAGGTGTATATTCTATGTATATTTATTTTTATCAGGGAAGAATTTAAAAAAAAAATAATCAGTTTTAATGTGTCCTCTTGTCATTTTATTTTATTTTGTGATTTGAAGCCAGTAGCACACAATCACCATTTCAAAAGAAACCAAGTGTTCTGTTCATTGTTGGCGGCAGCAGCAGGCAATTTCAAATTATTATGGAGGCGAGTGCATAGTAAAAGGTATGTAGTCATAGTCTGTATTTAACGTGATTAGAAGTGAAGAGACCGGACCCTACTTTTTTTGGTTACGAGGATATTATAATATATTATTATTATTATTATTTTCTTATCTTCTCTTGTACACTTGATCAGATTTGCTCATCAAAAACGGACATTAATTTTTTTTCTGTTCATAATGACATGTTGGTGTACCATCACTTCAATCTTGATCATCATCAGCATTCTTTCTTGGGGTTCATGACATTTTATGTTTATTATTATTTATCTTTATTTTTTTCACTACATAAACGTTTTTTTTGGTTACGAGGATATTATAATATATTATTATTATTATTATTATTATTATTTTCTTATTTTCTCTTGTACTTTTGATCAGATTTGCTCATCAAAAACGGACATTAATTTTTTTTCTGTTCATAATGACATGTTGGTATACCATCACTTCAATCTTGATCATCATCAGCATTCTTTCTTGGGGTTCATGACATTTTATGTTTATTATTATTTATCTTTATTTTTTTTCACTACATAAACGACAACGCACCAAACAAATAAATCCATAATATTTTTGTTGTTGACTTTTTTTTACTTTCTTGTGTTTCTTGATGATGATAACCCTACAGTGTTTCATAGCTTGACAGAGAGAAGAGAAGAAGAAGGACAATCACATCTCGTCACTACCCCCACCACATCCACATCATCATGATCACTACTTATTGCAACGGTGATGACGATGATGATGATGCTCCTTCCAAAAAAGGACTCACAGCAATTTTTTTACTCTTTCTCTATCTTCCTATCACTCTCTTCCGTCATTTTCATCTTCTTTTTTTCTATCTTTTTTTGAGAGAGAGAACGAGAGGCGAATGACGAGAAAGATGATGATGATGATGATGATGATGATGAGAATGATGAGAATGTTGCAGGATACGAAATAAGAAGACGAGAGAAAAAAACACATCTCTATTCAATCCTTATCGATTTTTTTCTCCTTAGAAAAAAGTCCTCATCATCATTATCATCGTCATGGCCATGTGTGTGTGTGTGTGTGTGTGTGCATGTGTCCGTGTATCCATCCATCCAAAGAAAAAGGGAGAAAAAAAGGAGAAAGGAAATGAAAGACGACAAGGATGAGAGAAACAAGAAGACCAGACCACTATATATGTCTATTTATATATACTTATGTACGTGTGTTTGTATAGTGTACACACTCTACTCTGAATTTTTAAGAGATGGAAAAGTAGAAAAAGAAAAAAATCTTTCTTTTTTTTCTTCAAGCTCTCCCCTTCTGTTGATGATCAGCTTCGCCTTCTTTGCTAGTCGTCCTTCTAGCTCATCATCAAAAGAGGCAGAAGAAGAAGAAGAAGAAGTAGAGAAGAAAAAAAAGAATTCTTTTCAAGCGCATTATTATTACACAAGCCTCACTGAGCACTAGAAAGGAGAATCATCAACATTACCATCCACTTTTGTATATTTTCTTTTTTGGTATAGACAGACGACGTATTATCATCATTATGATCTCTCTATGTGTGTGTGTGTGTGTGTGTTTAGATGTTTGTGCCGTTGCCTTTCTCTCAAAATTTCAGTGACTTGACTCTACAATTTATTTCTTCGATTACTTAGATAACTAAGTAAATAAAATGGGAAGATTGCTGAATACTGCATAATGTTGTTCTACACAAGTTTTCGTTTTTTTTTTATTTGATAGTAATTTTTGGCAAGGAAAATAAAAAGTATGAAGAAAAAAAGATGTATACTTGATTGGTAGCAAGTTGTCATGGCAACATTCAACAAAAAATATTAAATTGCTATGATGTAAACAAATATATTAGAATATTATTGGATATCATATATTTTCCAGCTCGCATTACACTTATTATTAATTATATTTTTTATATTTATTAATATTTTTGTTGTTAATTAAGCAAGTATTTTTTCATTATGAATAATCAAGGAGGTGGAAGGAGAAACCGGATTTTTCAAGTGGTTGCTTATATATTCCTTTTTTTATATGAGTTGATTGGTTATCCATCGGCAAGGAGGACGAGATACAAGTATACTTGATTAGTGTGCATATAATTTATGCATGCATATGTTTTCATCATGTAATAATAATCCTTTTATGCAATTAATATTATAAAGCAAATCACTTAATTAGTATACACACAAATTGATCAGATGATTGTAAGGACGAGGATGATTTTGAGAATGCAACCTTTTTTAAAAAAAAATGAATTCATGTGAAATGGGTATGATGTTTGTTGTTGATGATCTCGGTTGCTGCAATCACTGGTTTGACCAGTGCAAGTAGCTCCCCAACAACAACAACACCACTTCACATTCCTTGCGTACATCGACCTGATAAATGCATTCCGTTACAAAAAAAAGTTATTGAATAGAAACCCACTCATACAGACAGATAGGGACACAGGTTGAAAATTTATATTTCGTAATGTTTTTGGTTGTATAAACAAAACAAAACCAATTTTTTGTTAGTCGGAGCAGGTGCATCATCACATGCATGGTTTGAGTTTACTTTTTATAGCCTATTAATATTTTTGTACGGAAAAAGCTATACGTACGTACGAGTAGACATTCTATTTCAGTTTTTATATTTTTTAATATTTTTTTTACTCATCTAATTTTTGTGTAGCATGTGTGCGTGTTCTCAAACGACAGGAGCAGAAGCAGTGCAGTAGCAATGAAATGAAGTTTTCCAGAGTGTCATATATATATTTTTTAGTTCCCTAATGGCTTCACATCGTAATCATGATCATCATGATCATCAGCATGAATCCGATCAATAACCGAGCTTGCACATATTATCAATCAGCAACACACATCACAAATCTCTTACACACACATGCAAGTAGACATAATCTGATACAGTCATACATGCATGCTCGGTTCTAATGGTGAGTATCGGAGAGAGAGAGAGAGAGAAAGAGAGAATAAAAAAAATACGGAATAGATTCACATTTCCTGTAACATAAAAAATATATATCACTCATTGCGTGAAATATAATGTTAGAAGTACAAAAATAATAATATATTAGACGTAAATATAATTTAGGTATATGTGTGCATTTTTAGTACAAAAAATGGATAAATGGATAAAAGGAACACAAGGGAGAGGAAAGTATAAAATAAAAATTGGTGGTGGAGGTAGTGTCGGACAGAAAATCAAAATGGCTGCCTGGTGGCGGTGGTGGTGTTGGTGGCAGTGGTTCAACAAAAATTGACGGGGAGAGAGAAAAAAAACGAGGGAGAAACGGACCATTTTAAAAAAGAAAAGAAAAGAAAAAAAGGCGACCAGCTTGTGCATCTCCCACCATCATCCATTGCCATGCCATCATCTGCATTGTTGCTCCTTTCTCGGGATTTGACGGGAGTTTCTAATGTAATAGCAGTAAAAGAAGGGGAAAAAAATTCTAGAGATATTTTAAATGTGTATGTGTGGATATACTTATTATTACATCGTACATATGTACATATTCACATAAGTAAGGATATTGCTCTGTGTATGAGTGTGGTGTGATGTGGCGTGGGGACTGCTGGGGAGAGAGAGAGAGAGAAAGAGAGGGAGAATGAATGAAGGAAAAGAAATAAGAAAAGTCCGAAAAAGAAAAAGAAAAAAGGGGACATTTTTCATTTTCTCCTTTGGCTTGTGTGTGTGTGTGTTAAAGAGTATGTTTGGTGTGCAGGCTTGTCTTTTTTCCCCTTCTTCCTTGTCTCACAGCATCGCCATCACCATCATCATCGTCATCATCATCAAGAGCAGCAGACTTTGCATTTATTTTTCTTTCCTTTTTTTTCTACTTCTTCTTTCTAATGGATTCCAATTTCATTCCTTCTTTTTTTCCCCACTTTCTATTCTTTTTTTTCATTCTTAAAAAAAACGACTACTTCTACAACTAGTACTGCTTTTGTTAATGGACGCGGACGGGGTTTCCAAGGAAACTTGAGTACACAGAGACAGGGAGACAGACAAGCTCTCTCTCTCTCTCTCTGTACTTCCCTTCTCATTCCTAATAAATGACATTTATTCCGACGCAAGCCTCCACCTCCCCCTCTTTCAAAAAAAAACTTTTGTCTGTTCTCCAACACGCAGTAAGATAAACATATGCGAAGAGAGAGAGAGAGAGAGTGGACCAGTCCATGTTACACAAACAGTTATAGTATTATATATATTGCACCAAAAAATATCTTTTTGTCCACTTGGACCAAAATACCAAAAACCAGTCTTGGACCAACTTTAGTCGAAATATTTTAATATTTTTGTAATAAAAGCGTAGAGAATCCTTTTGTTCTTCTTTGAGTGCAGTCACATGCATAAGATATACACATCTGTATGCACGTATGCATTTTCTTTAAGTATGCAGCCATGACACAAAAAGAGCCAATGTCCCCCTCAAAAAACATTCTTCATTGACTGCACATGCAATGCATATGCATACCTATTTTCCCCTTTAAAGAACATTTTACTTTTTTCCTCAGAAAAATTAAAGCTTTCTCGGTATGTGTGCGTAATACTTTTGAATAAGTAGAACGTTCCAGAGAAGAAAAAAAATATAATCCCCAATGCTTCTTCCACTTTTGCTTGACTACCAACTTTGTTGGTGGACTTGCGTTTCCTGTTATTAATATTATTATTATATTATTTTTCCCTCTTGTCCTCTTCCGTCCTTCCCTACTCGCACACAAACAGCAATAATAATAGCAGTAGTACTGCCTTGATACCTCACCACTGTTCCGGCTTCCCTACTACTGCCGTGTCACCAAGTGTGACCAGTCATGTCCTCTCATCTCCCATCCAATCTCAAAATCCAACGCGGCAGCAGCAGCAGCAGCAGCGAAGCACACAAAATTCCTTTCATTTCTTCTTCTACTTCTTCATCATCATCGTTGTCGTCCCCTCTTCAAAAGCGCATACAAAACAACCTTGCACCCAAAAATCATGCATGAGGTCCTATCTGGTGTGCATGTATATAAATAGTCGGAGTAGCCATTGCCATCGAAATAATAATAAATAAAATATTTACTCTCTCATCTCATCTTTTTCCCTTTTATTATTTTATTCACTATACTATTTCTACTAATATTACACACACTCTCTCTCTCTCTCAATCCATTTTGGAATTTATTTTCCGAAATATTTGATTTTCACAAAAACATGTGGACACACACATACACAAAAACAATATACTACTCTGTGTGAACGGGGATGGTGATAGTTGTAGTCACGGTGACAACCTGACAACATCACCAAATACCAATTTTATACGGTCTCTCTCTCTCTCTCTCTCGCTTTCATTTGAAATTTTACTTTTCTTTGGGCTTCCTCCTCCATATCCTCGAAATCATCATCATCATTGTGAAGCTTGACAACATCTGTGCATTCATCCGTCCATCCATCCATCCATCTATCCATCTCTTTCTTCTACTGCTACATAATATTCTACAAAATGAAAACCAATCCCTACTCTATCCATTATTCCTCCCCATTATTTCCATGGCTTCCCTTCCTTCCTTCTTTCTCTTTTATTTCTTTACGCTTTCTTCTACTTCTTCGCTCATTCATTCAAAATTACACAATCAGGAAACTAAACTTTCCAAAAACAAAAAAAAACCACATTTAAAAATAAATAAAAATAAGATATTATATAATATAAAATACATATATATATATTCCAAAAAAGAAGGAAACAAAAAAAGCTTATTTTTTCTTCAATTTTGTTCCCTTTCAAAATGTATACCCTTTTCTCAAAAAAATCTCTATGCATAAAAGTTACACACGCGCATAAAATAAATAAAATGAAAATAATACTAACAAAGGATTGCACACATTGGATGCATACATGCATGCATGCATGTACATATTTACGAATGTGCATTATTAGCATTAATTAAAATAATAAATTCCACCCACAATCAAGTGCATGCACATGACAAGGTACACAATATAGACTTCACACATGTGTGTATGTGTGCATGCATGTGTGTGCGTCTTCTTATTTTACTTATTATTCTTCTTATTATGCTCATTTCACATCTCTCTCTTTCTCTGTGCGGGATGGCATTTTTGGTATGCTGCTGGGAGCTATAGATAGAGAGAGAGAGAGAGAGCAATGTGAACCATTTTGAAAAGTAAAATTTCTGCTACTGATTGTGATTCCTTCTCATTATTATTATTATTATTTTATTAGCATTACCACTACTACCATTGCAACAACCTCATGAGCCATTGTTTTTCTTCTTACATGACAGTACATGGATATAATAGGCTCCATAAATATTGTCCTCCTCTTCAACCACCACCACAACCATCTCCTCCTGTCTTTCTCCCTCTCTCTCTCTCTGTTTGTATATTGCCTGCTCTTTTGTTTTTGGACAAAGTCAAAGAAAACACATACACACACACTCACACATGTCATGATGATCACCATCACCACCACCACCGCTCCCATACCATCAGGCCAGGCCAGGAGGAGAAGGGGAGATAATAATAGTATATATGCTAACAAAACAACTCAATTCATTCTATTGCCATTCCTAAAATCCAGAAGTAGAAGTAGTAGTAGTAGCAGTACAAGTCAATCCAAATGAAAAGGAAAATGGAGAGGCAAGTCAAGGCATGAGAGATGGCATTACACAGAAAGAAAAAAAAACGAAAAAGCAAGTCAAGAGTGAACATTTACAAAATCACAGAATAGGAGAGAGAGAGAGAGAGAAAAGAGTAAGTAAAATAATTACACATGAAAATCATGTGTGTGTGTGTATGTTTTTGAAGAGTAAGTAGAACGTAGTTTTGTTTCCCTAAACTAATTATAATCCTTTTAAGTGGAACTAACTGGATGATGATACCATGCAATGCCATATATATACAACCACGCCAGTAGCCAAAAAACCTAAAATCCTAACAACCAAACAAGGCAAGCCAAATAAAGAGAGAGAGAGAGAGAGAGAGCAAGTGAGGCAATAATAAATGCCAAAATTGTCTCATTTGCCCAAAAGCCAGAGAGAGACAAAAGGATAATAGTAATAATAATAATAATATGTAAAAGACAATAGTCCATGATGATTATAGTATGAGTTGGTTGCTATAGCCTGCACATGCATGCTCACATGTGAAATAATTTTCTCTAGCTGCTCATATGTGTGAGTGGTCTTGGTGCTCTCTGGTCTCACTTTCCCCTTCCCCCATCTCTCGCTTTCCATTTGCAGCCAAGAAAAAAATATATATAATAATAACAAAAAAAGCCATTTTCCTCCTCCTTTTCCTATATTTCCAGTGTGTTGTTGCTGTTGTATTTGTATTAAACAAACTTGAAAATCTAAAATTGAACAATTTTACCATAAAAGGAAACAAAACTGTAATGCAAGTAAGTAACCTTCTCGTGTATAATTTCATTCAAAATAATAATAATAATAATAATAATTTTGTTTTAATGAATGCCAAGATAAAAATGTAAGTATATATCTTCCTTTTTATGATGATCATTTACCAAAATACTATGCATGCTTGTGTGTATGTATGTACAAAATGTGGATACAATCTCACATGAAGCAGTAAAACTAGTAATGTTTTTCAATAATAATGATATGTGTAATTATAATGGCTTGTGTGTGTGCATATATTAAGCAACTTGAACCAAAACCCCCCATATCTCTACTCACATGGCTTGCTCTGTAAATATTATTATTATTTTCTTTCTTTTTTCAAAAGAAAGAATTTTCCTCCCCTTCTTTGCCTTGAATTGTGACTTGTCTTGAGGACAACATCTCTTTTCTCTCTCTCTCTCTCTCCCTTGGTCTCTATCCGTGTTACCTTTCCATTTCATCTTTTTCAGTTGAGTTCCTGCCTTGAATTATACCCACGATCATCATCATCAGCATGATCTCATGAGTCACTTCTACATTTTCCACCACTACTAACAAAAAAACAATACTTTCACTTTCACTTGTTCTTGTTCTTCTTCTTAAATTAATTCTCACTTACTTTCCTCCGTACTCAAGCATGTGAGAGAAGAGTAGTCGCCACAATAATAAAATTACGGGCAATTACTTGCATTCACTCACGAATGATTCTTTTGTACCATTTACTATATATATATTTATATATGTATGCATGGCTGGGAGCGACTATCGTCATCATTATACATTATTATTATTATTATCGTCATCATCATCATCATCATGTCAAGTCAAGCCAACCACACACACACACAACAAAAAGAGAAAACACACAACAATAAATTTTGGTTTTTCTTGTGAAAGTATGTAAGCATATATGTATGTCTGTGTATGGTTGGTTGTATGTGTGTGTGTCAGTGTGTGTGGTGTACCAAGAATAAGGGTAAAGGCAAGAGTCATGAAGTCATGAAGCCATGCCATTCCTCCGTGTCCCGTGTGCGCTACCAGCTATTTTCTAAATAATAATGGCCGTTATTCTTATTATCTGAATCTGTGCAAGTATATTCCATCTAAATTGTAATACTAATTATTCGGATTTGTAAGAATATACATGTCCTTTATTTGCTTCACTGCTGCTGCTAACAATGACATAATATGATGTTGTTTGTTGCTCGGGGAATTCTCTCATTCAGGATATTATACTTATTTCTTTGAATTACAACCTTATATAATACATTACATGCAAAACAAAACGACTTGTTATAGAAAAAAGAGCATTATATTTTAAGAGAGTAGGTAATATAATGGTTTTGATTTTACTACTTTCATTATTATATAGTTCGTGTATGTTATTAACTTTCTTTTTTATTTGATAAAATCATAATAACATATTTTTTTTAAAATATTTTTTATATAATGTTTAGATTTTTCACCTGTAAAAATTTGCATTTTTTTGGTATCTGAATTTTGATGATGGTGAGCTCTTTTATCACATACACATCCAGATTAGTATGAGAATATTTTTTTTGGTTAACCACTACCAACACATTTCACACACAAATAATACATATACACTTTATACAAAGTTTACATGTGTACAAGTAAACCATTATTTTGTTTTAGACTATCCCACCCATAACTCACGCTGCTTTCTCACTCCCTGACGTTAATTTACGGCATAATCAAATCAGCTACATAACTAAGTATTTTTAGCCACCTTCATGCATTGCATCCATCCAGGTCAGGTGGTGGTGGATTTGGTTGGTGTTGGTGGTATTTTGTAAGGAGAATAGTGGGACGACCACCTGTCATTATCAGAGGTGTTCAGTGGTCGTGATGCAGCAGTATATAGTATAATATGTAGCATAGTGAGTGGCGTCGGTGGTGGTGTAACTGGTGTATGGTCTTGGTCCCATTATATTTCCTCTGCTAAAAAGCCACCCATCTTCTCACTCTCTCCTCAAGCTCGACCAGAACAGACCAGGCCACAGCAGAATGAGAGCACACACACACACCGACATGAACAACATCATAAGGCGGTGTAGCGGTGGTGGTAGTAGTAGATAGGTACTTACGTACGTAAATAAGTTTGAGGTAACCCTGATTGATATACACATGGCTCTTTCTAGCTGGATTTTTTTAGTATAGCCAAAGTTGTGTGTTGTTGCAGATGACCCCGTCCATCATCGGTTGATGGTGGTGGTGGAGGTACAGACAAGGGGTGGTAGTAGTAGTAGTAGCAGAATAGTTTACCTTTGCTGTGCTATCATCTTCTGATAATCTATAAAAAACAAAATAAAAACAAAATATATAATAATTTTTTTTAAGCGAAAAATACGATATATCATGCATCTTTATTGTACATGGGGCATTCTGACACGAGGTCTATTGGGTACATACATGTATGTGTAGAGTAGATACTATACTATAAGCTTTGTCTAGTTTATACGGGCTTAAAAAAATGTTTCCAATTTTCTTGAGAGCACAAAAGAGAGAGACAGAGAGAGAGAGAGAGAGAGAGAGCTAAACAGCAATCGAAATAAACTCGATTTGCAATATTTGATTTACGGCAACGACGACAAAAGGAAGAACAGAGCATGCATTGGAGATGACGTTATGTGGTCGTGTAGGTGAGTTGGGTAGCAAATAAAAAAATATATTTGAGAGCACTGCAAAGCACCGGCATTGTTGGATAACAAAATATATATATGTACTCAATACTCACACACACACACACATAAGTAATTTAAAGTCAAGTCATTTTTGTTGGCTTTGTTTGTGTGTCTACAAAATTCTTGTGCTTGTATTATGTGTAAGATATGCATGCATATATTTTATGTTACAAGTTTATTGGCACTTGCCACCCAACAACAAAAGAAACCATTTTTACACACATGGGCTAAAAGGAATAAGAAGAATAGGAATAAGAAAACAAAAACCAGTTTACATTTTGTTTTACTATTCCAACTACCTATTATTGTAGTCAACTGAAAAAAGGATGGAAACAAGAAAACATAATAAAAAAAGAAATGTTTTGATGACATTTACCGTACCAAAAAAAAAGCATGAAAATGCAGCCATGTGAGCATATGCATAATACACATAACAGCTTAACAAACTCTTTGAATGATGGTTCACAGATACATATAGCAACAAGATAATTCCATCAGCAGGAAGGGAAAAATAAATAAGGCCAATAAATTTTTTTTAAAGGAAATAAGGTAAGAAAAAAAAATTCGTTGAATGTAAAGACGTTTTTTTTGTGTGGTTCGCAATTTAGTTGTATATTTTTTATGGAAGGCCACTCACGGAAAATGAAACAAAATATTTGGCGACGGTACGCTACTCAGCTGTGTACTTATGTTGTGTGTGTTATTCAAAATTACCGCTAAAATTTCAAATTGCTCCGACTGAGAAGAAAATTTCGATTTCGAGCAGATTTTTTTTCTTTTTTCTCTCTCTCTCTCTCGCGCGCGCTCTTTTATTTTTAAATATAAGTTGCTTCAAATAATACAGAAATTTTCAGTCTAGTACTTTTTACTCCTGTTTTTTGTTAGCATTTATAATAAGTAAACCATATAGTCTTTTTATTTTGGTATACGGTTAATTTTTTTTTCTAACGTAGTGTAATAGACTGAATGAAGATGTTTCTTTTCTTTTCAAGTATATCAGCATCATCAGAGCGGTGCTTTTAGCCGATACCTCAATTATCTTCAAGTATCCACTTTTGCATAGGTAAATAATTTCCATTTGGAATATTATCCAATCCGATCCGAGTGTACATTAAATAAAATACAGGGAATAAGATAAAAATTTGCAAAAGTACAAATATTTTCATAGACAAAAGTTTTTTTTAAAGGAAAAAGCGAGTGTAAAATTCGTTTATTTTCTTGGTACTGTGTAGTAAGTACATACTAACACATGCATGTACAAATGTACACACACATCCCTCCGCGGTAGAAATTGAGATGTACAGTGTTTTTATTCACAAGAAATGATAGGATATGATGATGACGGTTGTGGCGATGATGCTGATGGTAATACTGGTGCCGATGACACTTTCGATTTTTACCATCGCTCTACATCATCACCATCATCACCACCACCTTTGCACCACTTATCTTGATAGCAAAATACAAACATACACACACATACACTTAAAATGTGGAATAACATCTCAAGAAAAATATTATAATAATAAAAAACATTGACAAAAATGGGAATAACACTCAACACATTTTTTTTTTCTCTCTCTCTCTTCCTCTTCTGGATTACTTTTTTTTCTTTTCTTTTTACTTTTTGTCTACTTTTTATTGTTTACATGGTTCTTGTCTTAAACAAGTTTTTGTGTCAGTACAAGCATAGCACATACAAAAATACACGTATGTATTTGTATTTTTGTACTATAAGACGATATGATGACGATGATAATCATGATGAAGACAAGGGCTATGATAAAAAGCGTGGAAGAAGCAAAGTGGTTTGCTCACTTTTTTTTAGAGGTGGTGGCCGTAACAAAAAATAAATAAATATTTTAGTACATATTTTTGCTTCTTCATTTTTCTTTCACCCAAAAGAAGAAGAAAACGTATATGCTGCTACTATTTGTTTTATTAGTATATCTAATATATAATATTATTATTATATTTTCAGTGTGGATTTTTCTGCTATGCTGCTAAAAAAATAAATAGGAAAATGGAATGAGGATGATGATGATGATTGCGTTTGTTGGGAAGAAAACGGCTTGTGGTATGTTTGTGATGATGATGATGACGATCCAATATGAATAACAATACTTTTGGGAAATAATAGGAAAAAAACAATGACAAAAAATATTATTGTATGATTGTAGAGCCATGTAAATATATATTATAAAAAATTGGGTTTACTTTTATATTTTGTGTAAAAATCCAATACGGAATCCAATGTTTGTTATATACGGAAAAAAATCATTGAATCCAATCAAGACACATACATACATACATAACGAATATGTATGCAAAAATCATCAATGTGTGTATGTATAAGTAACAGATACACAAATTTTACCCAAATTATATTGCTGGACTAGATAACATTTTGTTTGCAGTATAATAATAGTAATAATAATAATAATCCATTTTTATTGGATATTTAGATTGTATGCAAATCAAGTTGGGTGAATGGAGATATGGCAATTTTGTAGCCAGAAAAAAAAAGCCGCCACCACTACTACCGTCCAAATTATCATGGCAATCCATTTTCATCATCAAAAAAAATCCGAAAGACAAGTTTAATTTCCTTTTTGTCGACTCTCTCTTTCTCTTTTGCCCGTTGGGATACGGACCTCCAATGCCATGACTCACATTTGCTGATACATCCAACCAAACCAAAAAGAAGAAACTTTTATCTTGGCCTTCCGTTTCTGTCGTCCTCATCATCATCATCACCATCATCATTATCACAATTCTTTTCTTTTTTTATCCAAACCGACCATTCCTCTCTCGTCATTGTCAAATGTAGCGTAACATCACACACACGAGAGAAGAAAAAAATTGTTTGAACGTCATCAAAAGTGTGATCCTCCCAAAACTAAAATAAATGGCATTTTTCATTTTTCCCTTTTAATCTTATCGTTGTCCTCCTTGTCGGTTTTTGTCCTCCACTCTGTGGTACTTTTTGTGTGTGTGTGTTTGTGTGCATGCATCATATTCATAAAACTACACACAGTGCACACATACATATACAATCTCTCAGCCCATTATATTATTTATGCATGCATGCCTGCATGCATATCAATTCTTTTTTAATGAAATAACCTATTGTGAAGCCCTTTTTAAAAAGAGAAAAAAAATACTCTCCTTTAAAATTATATTTTTGTCCCCTTCCATCATCATCATCATCATCAACATTATCCAACAACATTAAATGGACATGCATAATATAA
>JAHZNC010005040.1:0-22139 GCA_027744095.1 Zhuqinia jingwanae | reverse complement strand
GATCATTTATAAGATTGGAGATCATATCTGTTGGCCGTATGTTCTTATGTATGTCCGCGCTCTACAGGCCACAGTTTTGATCGGATTTGGTCCAAACTTGGCACATACACTCTTCACATGGAGGAATAGATCTGTATAGATTTTCAGCGCTCTAAGTTCATTACGCTGCCGCCAGGGGTGCTAAAATCATAAAAAAGCTATAAACAGTCACTGATTTGCACTAAAATTTCACATGATACTGAAGACGCAGGGTTGAATAGGGAGATGGTTAGTATAACTAACTTAACAGGATAGATAGAGAAAGATAATTTTTCTCACAGCCCTGCCGCTTCAAAAAATCATTTTCAATTAGTTAGCGACGTCTTGATTTTACACAAATGTTAAATTTGGAAGTCTCGCCTGTGTATGGGTAACTAAAAGCTTTTCCTTGCCTGCGATAGCAGGCTCTGTATTCCTTGTATATATATATTTACTTTGGGGATTGCTGGGTTTGTCTCATGTATATATCATGAGTCATAGTCATGATCAATGATCAGACAGTGCGGTATATAAAATGTAAGTACTTGGATTTTAGATTATCATTCATTATCATTATTATATTGTAGGAACATGGTACGTCGACGACGGTGCGATGCTGATGCGATGCGGGTTATTATTAAACATGCACAAATGTGTTGAATAATATACGAAAGTAGTGAAAGCAAATCTACACAATTTGACGTTTCACACTGCATCTATTTTATAATTCAGTTTGGTAGCGAAAGTAAGCATGCTAAATCATAGGATAGATATGTGAATCACAACTTTGAACCCTACGAACTCATTAACTAATTGAAATTTCTGTATAATAGATGGCAAGTAATAATTTGTGCATGTGCGTTCGCCGGTATGCATCTTAAGAAATTCAAGAATAAAACTAAACTTTTTATGGCGCAAACCTAATCAAAACTGATTTTATAATGCATTTTTCTACATTGCTTTAGTCCAATCAATTCGTCAATTTTAAACAAGCCAGTAGCAGAGAGTGAATGGCCACATAATTTTGTCATCTTTCATTGTCTCATACCACATACTCCAAGCTTTTATATGATGTAGGTGTTGAATGTTAGACACATTCTTAGGCACATCCTGAATCCTGACTACTGACATAGAGTAGGGTAAGCACTATAACCAAAGAGGGGGGTCTATATGTTGCATAGCCTACGCTACAGGTTGACAACCGAGGTCAGCATGTTGAGCAGGCTAAGCTAAATGTAGAATTGAAAATTTTATATCTTTATGAATGCAAAATTAATCAATACGTTCAGTATATAATTATTCATAGCTACGTTGTAAGACCTGATATAGGGATGATTAATTGCAATGCGCCGACCTTGGTGATTGATAAACTTAAAATGTTTGTTTTCGTAATAGGACGGCTGAGACACCGCCCTCCCCTGGACTGATAGTACTTGGTTGGTAATACCGGTATTAGCGCAGTCTGGCTAGTCTATTTAGTCCAATAGTAGAAGGAATGAATCATGGTTTAACATGAGCTAAAATATTTGCTGATATGTTCCAACATTTTTTGACGCTATACTGGGTTGTTTGATTGTCCAAGGGTTGCTATATCGCCCCACTGTTTAATGTGTACCCAGCCTTTTCCCACATGGGGTAATTTTCCCAAGTGGTACTTTTACCACACCGGCCTTTTCCCACATGGTCATTTTCCTCAATGGTCCTTTTCCCACATGGTCATTTTCCTCAATGGTCCTTTTCCCACATGGTCATTTTCCTCAGGTCCTTTTCCCACAGGGAGTAATTTTGCCACACGCCCTTTACGTCACGGACATACATACATAAATACGAATGAATACCTTCTGGATAAAAATTGCATGAGTTCATATGTGATAGGGAGGTAAATAAGTATAAAGTCGGGATTTTACACCGATTTGACTGGTCCGCATAGTTTATGTGAAGTTGAAACATGAAATAAGTTGTAAAAATATATAAATTCATATAAATATAACAATAGTATGAGCTTCTTAATACATTTTGTAATGAAAATGCCTCCATGAATTTGAAAATATTAGTAAACCAATTCAGTACTTAAAAAATTCCAGAAATAATTTACTTAAAAGGTATTCGGATTTATGTATGTCCGTGACGTAAAGGGCGTGTGGCAAAATTACCCCATGTGGGAAAAAGACCATGTAGGGAAAGGCCGGTGTGGTAAAAGTACCTTGTGGGAAAAGGGTCATGTGGGAAAAATACCCCATGTGGGAAATTGACCGTGTGGGAAAAGGCCTGGAAGCGTTCAATGCGAAGAAAAACACCACCTTAACAGTGTCCCACAAACATAAATCTTAAAATGCTCCAATATATAAAACCTGTAACGACTGCAATAAAGTTTTTATTATTATCATCATAATATACGACATGGCTAATTCTTATAATTTCTTTTATAGAAGGTCAATTGTCATGACGAGTTCATATTTAATGCGAAAAAATTGATTGATCACTTGCTCTACTTTCATTCTTCATGGAACTTTATTCTTATATCACTAGAAAAACTAGACCCACCTTGGTTTAGACTTAGATTTGTTTTCCCAATTCTGGAATACTTGCATAACATGTCTCATTTATTTGTTTAAATATGAATTATAATCATGCACAGTACAATTCAATTCACAGACTATGATAAATTACATATAAAAGATAATTTAAATATGGAGTTAAATATTCTTGCGAGTGTGATTTATGTATATCTATCCTGACTATCCTATCACTAAATAGATGCTCTTTTAGTTTTACGTTTTGCTTTCATTTTTCTAGTTTATGTAGTTATTAAACAACATAAACAACTCTAGTAACACAGGGTGAGCCAACATAGACATCTTTTTGCAAAAATACAATTTTAACAGCAACATGTTAGTACAGGTAATAAGTCACACGTTGTCATTTAAAGTAGACTTTTATAAAAGACATTTGACAATTCTGGTCAAAAGTCGAAACATTTTTGCTACGGATGTAAAATTTGCGTTTTGTTCTAATCATAACGAAACTGAATAACCAATATGTAACGTTTCAGTTTTCCACTGAGGAAATAACCAATTCTATAGTCAAAATTTGCGTTTTGTTCTAATCATAACGAAACTGAATAACCAATATGTAACGTTTCAGTTTTCCACTGAGGAAATAACCAATTCTATAGTATTCGCAGAGAAGTCATGCCATTTACGGTTTCACAGTTAAATTATTTACCAGTAACTGTTTCACTCTCCACCGACTAGATGAGTCTGTACATTTTACTTACAAAAATTGAAATCGATAACAAAAATGGATGACCCGGATTGATTATTTTGTAATTTAAAATTATTCAATATCTGACATAACACCTATATTTTAAGCCTCAAATGACTTAATTTTTTACTAACACCTGAGCAAACAAACGTTATTTAAAAAAAATAACTATTTCGTCTCACACCCTACTCAAGGCCCAACTATCATTTCACATCACCATATACACTAATTATAACTCCCTGACTATCTATGTACCTATACAAGTGTTTTCAAATATTTTCGCGAAATGTAAATTAAACATTGTAGATTCAGATAAAAGTTAACCGATAAAATTCTGACATTTTTTAAACCCTAACATGTCTAACCGCATACATCGAAAAATAAATGGATAAGTTTTAACAGACTTTACGTTATTTTATTGACTATGTCTCGCGAAAAACTATTTTAAAATACAATTTGGTACACATTAATTATTTATTTTCTCATCAGCGCATAAAGGGTTAACATGAGTGATGTAATATGATAATTGAGACTTGACAAATATTTCTCAGTTATTAAGCAATCCAAAAGTGGAAGACGGTCACAATGCACCCCAGTAAACGAAATTCACATAATTGCATTAAAAATATTACTTGATTATGAAACAAACCTGTCATAAACACGGATAATTCAAAAATTGCTCAATAAAACATAAAACGGTACTCAGTTCATCTTCCGACTTGATTGACAGTTACAGGCTTAAAGTATCATGCGTAGCTATTGCAAACAATTTTTTAGGTTTTAATTAATGGTCAGTTGAAATTCTAGAAAATAATCTCCTTTTTAACGAATGACGTCCCAGAAAGGCTAACTATTTATCACGGTAATAGACTTCAGGTAAATGAAGAAGGACTGAAAACAATTTGAAGTATACATATTATAAACCTCGTATCATGCTTCGCTCGCATTTATGCAGAATAACCCGATAGTCTTAGGGATTGGAATGATAATAAACTTACTTTTAAATAAGCCCTAAAATTTTTGTTGTCTGCTTGTAATGCCGTCACAAACTCCTGTGTCTTATCAAGAGGAAGCTTCAACGTTGGTAGGTAACCAATCAGATAGGAGATAAATTCTTCTTTCTATTTTACACATATATTCAAATGAGTGCTCTACATTATGTTCATAAATTAAACTTGACAGTTTGTGAAAATTTGAACAAAGTGGCAATCTTACCCGTTTTTCAAAAACCGATTTTAAACAATTTGCTATTTCGTTCAAAGCGAGAAGGGTTTGAGCATCATTAATATCGAAAGAGAGTTTCAATGGTGCAATGAAACAAGCAGGAACAATATTTTTATACATAAAATCCATGAATCCTTCAGGCCCTTCTGGTCCAGCCCATAAATCCACAAGCTTCTTTAAAATGGAAAAACAAGCCTTCTGTGCCTAAAAATAATATATCAAAGATGTTTTAAATAGCCAGAAACAAATTTGATAATCAACTAAATTCATAAAATTAGTAAAATTACCACTGGATCTGGAAAGTCCACTGAGCCTTGAATAACAGTCATCATCACCTCCTGCAAGACGTTTGGGTCCTGACAGGCCAGTACATCAGTAACATTGTTAGTAACAATGGCTGCAATAAACTGAAAGTACTGCCTACGTAGGAGTTGCCTCTCGCGAAGTGCTTGTTGATCATTAGGCTCAATTGGAACCTGAAGAGCTCGAAACACACCTTGCACCATTGGAGTAAACATTTGCTTCAAGAAGGGCACCACATCTTTCTGGAAAATCCACGAAAGCTATATAAAAATTATAAAATATGCCTCCCAAGCGTATTTAAATTGTATATTTTATTATACAATAAAAATAAAGCGTTATGGTTATTGCATTTGCTTGCTACATAAATTCCACTATATACAAGCCAAACAGGCTGATCGTGTGTACGAAATACATTTTGTGTACATATTATGTTACATTACACATGCAGCAAATTTTATAATATCATCAAATATATGTATTTACCTTGAACTTTGTTATAACTTGGTTTATTAGCGGAATATATTCTTGTATTGATCTACAATCGCAATTTTTAAGAAGACTTTGAGATGCGACAGGGATGTAGGGGAGGAGCTCTTCTTCCAGACAGACAACTAGTCGATGCAGATACTGACGAACAGAACTCTGTACCTGGGCTATCAGCGTTTCTTCAACCGGGAGCTCTAGCATTTGAAGAAATATACCTAAAGCGTCCAAGAACACTTGGACACACGCTAACGACTTCATTGTGTGCTGGTTACTAAACGCTTTACTCAGTCTTCCAGTTAAGGCAATAGCTTGTCTGTGGATGTCAGCGTGAAATTGAAATTTGATGTTAATTACCAAATTTTGGATACTAATAATATTTCATTTAATAATACTGTCATAATGATCTAAAAAGTCTTACATGAGTAACTCTACGGTGGTTTCATGCTCCATGGGGTCTACAGATGATTTTAGCTTTTCTATACCCAGACGGCAAGGAAATAAAACCAAGTTAATGATATCGGTCATTAACATGGTTTTTTTCTGAAAATCCAGGAAACAGAAACCATATAAAAATGGCATCAACCGCATGCATACATTTATTTAACTGGTGTTTAGAAAAACCCCAAACCTGATTTTCCGATTCACCAGAAACAATAAGTACGCCGATAACTTCGTACAGGTATAGTTGGTCGTCACGAGTGATCAAGCAGTCAGTAGTAGAATCCTTTGGCATTAGGTTTAAAGCTAATAGCGGTTGTATCGCATCAATTATATCTTTCATTAAATCGGAAGTAATGCCAGATCTATGAGGGTCACAACAACATGGAGTTACTCACAGAAGTTATATTAGCGATCACAGAAACAATTAAACAGTAAATATCTTACCTTATGCATTTAATGAATCGTGAAAATAAATAGCAGCAGCGCGATCGAACTTTTCTGTCAGGATGAAACAAACCCTTGTCTTTAAGGAATGATGTTAATCCTTTCACAATGTAGTCAGGATGGCAAACGAAAAACTTTTCATATCTTTAAAGCAGTCAAACAAATGTCATTTGGGGAAAACTTATCTCAAACGTCATGAAGGAAAATAAAATTGCAATTGTAGAATTATAGTTTTACCGTATGATAGTTTCAAAGTATTGTAAAGCTACTGCCGCGTGGTCGAAAAGATAAATATCAGAATTAACAATTTGCATCATCATTGTCTGCACAGGATTGGGTTGACCCTCTGTAATGCCCCACTGACCGGAAATAGTGGATGGAAGAGATTCACCCAAATAATATAATAGCAATAAAGAAACTTCCACATCCTGGAAGATAAACAAAATAATATGTTATAGATTTTATTCAGATCAAAATATAATCAAAATTTCAATTATTTGATCTTACGTCGAATGACATATTCCTCCAATTCTGTGACGTATAACTAACGCGATTTTGTACCTCCAGAATCAAATAATTTTTATCGAGTTGAGCTAAGTTGTCAAAAATAATTTTAAGTTGCTTCCTGTAGAACATTAACAGATTCAATTCAATTCATTGCAGTCAATCTATAGTGAGGGCTACTTTTTAACATTTCGTATGAATGTAAAGTTAACCTGTATTCCATAAAACAGGCCTCGTCTTCCCCTTCATGAGCAAAATCATAGCTGGAGTCAAATCTTAGCTTCCTAATAACTACTTCCAGAGTTGTCCTATAATTCTTTACATTTGCTTCAGTCAATTGTCGAAATGATTTTATTAACTGCAATACAAGACGACAATACAAAAATAGGTTACATTTAACATAGGTAATGAACAAGTTTAAACGTAACTCATAAAGTCAACTCATCAACCAATGTGGATGTATACTGAATACTTACATGTAAATAATCCCGTATAAAATCCAGAACAGTTGAAGATACATCATCACATTCACTTCCCAAAATTTGAAGTAATAATGGAATTTTTTCTTCAACAGCATCACAGATTACTTTAAGCTCAACTTCTTGACCCGGATGAGATTTTGAGAATTTCAAGTAACTTTCAATCAGATTGGTACCTATAGTGCTATATAGTTTTCCAAGTCGACATAAATAGTCTTCATCTTGGTCATGCTGAAAATAAGAAAAAGCGCAATGTTTTATTGAATTAGTTATTACTAATCTATTGAAACTATAAATGATAAAAGCGAATACCATGAAGGCAAGCCAGACTCCAGCATCTCCAAGAACTCTTGAAAACGATTGTACTAATTTAGTCTTGTCAATAGGGTCCATCCCTTTGGAAATAACCTCTTGAATACAATCTGCTGCTGACTCTCTGATGTCATGGTTGCACAAATTAGAAACTAGCACCGGGACAAAACGATCGTTAGCTACCAGGTTAATATCAATCCATTGAATAAACTTGCCAATCACTTGCAAACAAAGGCGAGTTATGAGCGGATATTGGCCGTTTAAAACTGTCTGGGATAGTAATGACATTCATATTTATCGATCAGTATTGCTGAATTGTATCATATAAAAAGATTTCACTGTGCGTAATTGTGACTGTTAACTTACCAAAATTTTATACCAGGACTCAACTAGCTGAATAACAGACTTCTCTCTCATAGCATCCTTAATTAATGTATTTCGTTGCAATTCTAAAGCACTGCGAGGTATTTCTTTGTCAGCAACCTCTCCATCAATGGCAAGTAAAACACGAAGATAGTGGCCTAAGAATTGAGGGGATGACTCTGCCAATACAATATGTTCAGCAAAAAACTCTGGCCATCGAGACGGATAGTCTTGAATAAAAACTAAGGCAGCAATTTGAGCAGCTTTATTGAGGATGAAAGCTTCTTGAAGTCTGCCATCACCCAACTAAAAATATATTTTGAAACATTTTTATTACAGGCATATAATGTGCCTCACAACTCAAATGCTATTTCGAAAATCACAAATCAAGTTACCAATTGAAGTTTAACCCAATCCCGTAGAAAATTTCTCACTATTTCCTGATCTTGAGGAGGCGAATTGTTATAACGCAACTTGACATGATGCTCAATTACTTGCAAGCAGAAGAACTGGACCTGGCTTACATTTGCGTATCTCCCAGATATAATTGTCTGCAAACTTTCCTTCCAACCACGATCTGAATTTTTCAGTTGCTCAAAGTATTGCAATGCCTACAAGAGATGGAATGATAGATCAAAATATTAGTTGCCAATGTAATTGATACATGGACTGACGAAAATTGTCCTTCGTTTAAATTGTAAACTTACCTTTGCATGCGCCACTGGGTTGTTGGCATTTGCAAGTCCATTCAGCATTAACTCGTCCATTTTTCAAATTCTTAAAATTCTTCTCCTTTCGGCACCCGACTACCTTGCGATCGCAAATTTCACTGTATCAATGGTATTATGGCACCACCCATTAGCAATCATTCTTACTTTACACATTTCATGACTTTATTTATTCATTGGAAGATTTATTCATGTTTTAGCACTAAGATTTGGCACCTCTTTGTGTTGCAATGCAATAGTAATAAAATAAATAATTAAATCTTTTATTATTTCAGCACGGAACACAACTCTGCAAATTACTCAAATTGTTTGGTTAAATTAATTGCATTTTCAACCATTCAAATACTTTATTCGTTAGACAGTGACAATTTGAACCGGGACAACCATGATTGTCCGGCTTCGGAACCCGATTTATTATTTTGTTTTAGAACGACCATCCATGAAACGTGGTTTCTTTAACTATTACACAGTACACCACAACTTAATTATTATGTAAGTACACTAAACACGATCTGTCGCTCATTAATAATTAAAAAATATTACTTTTACTTTGCCAACAATAACAACAGGTTTCATCATTTTTTCATAGCGCATACGAACTCACTGTCGTACTATTAATGCACTTACAGTAACAAGTCACAGCTCTCCAAGTTATCCGTACTTTTATTTTCATAAAATGTTGTTTTTGTGGAGTTTTCTTGTACACTACGCATATACATACGGCACACTCTCCCTTCAGCTCAGCTTGCATTCCTCTGTCTTCTTGTGAATTTGAAAACAGTCCTTTTAATTTGCCGTACTCAATGATTTTGTTGGGGTCAATAAGACCCATCGAAGTGAAGTAAAAGTAGTGAAATTTGCAATGTAACGGTCTTAATGATCATCCATCAAAGATCGCGTCTAGATGCTGGACGCGATCCTAGTTCGTTACTACAAATGAACTAGTTACCTAATACATAATACTAATTTGTAAGGAATGATTAATGATATTGTGCTTATTAAGGACCGTATAACGGTTATTCATAAGATCGGGGATCAAATCTGTTGGGCGTATGCATGTACGCACGTGTGTATGCCCGTGTACTCCTGACCACATACTTGATCGGATTTGAACCAAACTTGGTACAAATATACTAGAGCACAAGGTCTTTAACCCAGTACCATTTTCAGCGTTCTTAGTTCATCGCGCTGCCACCAGGGGGACAAAAATCATATCATAATATTAAAAAATCTATAACAATATAATTATAATTATAACTTATTTTAATCGGTAAATAGGGTTTATATTAATACTCTTTTTGTCATCGTATTAACAGTACATAAACAGAACTTTATCCATTTTGCTGTTAAACATATTTTTGCTTATCCATACAACATGTGCATGTAACGTTATATGGTGTTCATTGTTTGGTGTGTTATAATTTAATTTTTTTATTGCCAACTCTGATCAATTATAAGTATACAAAAATTGCAGGAGTTTATATGTTGTATGGAGGTAAATAGAGTCGAAATAGTCGTGTACACAGCGACAAGGAGAAAAAATTTGCCCCAAGTATATGGAGGTACTATCTCAGGTAAATCCACTTCAATCCCGCTTGTTACGTAGCTGTTCAACAGTTTAGTAACCACTCACTCATCCCCCCTTGGAGTTAAGGTGGAAACGTTAATTTTTTAACCTTTGACCTATAGCAAGTGGCATATCACTTGAAAGCTCGTGACAAGTAACGAATGAAACTGGTGTTACTTTGATTCCAACTTGCTTGTCTGCAGTTGTCTAACTGAATTTCTTTCTTTTTTTGTCAATTACATAGCAAGTGACAATAGTGACGAAAGCTCTCATTGAGCAACAAAAACACAAATGTTTTCAGCACCCGCGTCAACTCACAGCTACGTATTTGCAGAGGTCTTAGAAATACAGCTTTTTTGTTTAGGTAGAAATGCTGAGACCAGTCGTACGGTACGACTCGTACCTCGGTCCACTACTAACATCAACAAAACCGATTGTGGGGCCTCCATCACTTGGTAACTCCAGCCATTCAAGACTGCACACGTTTGTGTTAATTAAAGTTACATATGTTGTCAGCAATTTTTTTTAAATAACGTTTATTTTAGACTTGTTAACTATAAGACATGTATGACTTTTGTTCCACGCATGATCATGGAACTTGGACATTCAAGTGGGGCTATGAAGGACTACAAAATAAATGTCACTTACGTAAAGATGAGCTCGGAGACAATTTTAAAGGGAAACCTGGGCCCATTTTCTGAATTGCGGCAAGGTATATTAAGAGCGTCGGACCTGCTATTCAAGTGTGTTGGGTTCAAAACATTAAAAGGAATCTTATGGATGTAGATTGAACTTAATGGTTATTATTAATGATCAAGTTTTATGTCAGATTATACTTTAATGAGGTTGGAATATATATGATACACCATGTAGCATGCTGCTGCAAAAGATACTTTTTAAGTCCCCAAACTAATTTCTAGGTAATTGAGTTTGTAATTCATTATGATTCTGATTGTGATCATGGCATTAAATGGTAGATTAAATGACTTTTTATACAATGAATGAAATTAGATCTTACTATTTTTTATTTTTTTACGATCAATTGTCAGCATATACTAGTTGTAATATGAGTAGTGTAGTATTTGATGTGTAAAATGTACGCGGTACGAAACGAATAAAGGTATCGTTAATCATTTTCACAATTTTGAATGATGCACGTTCAAACAGGCCAATTTTTGATAATCCGTCGGAATTATGTTTTAATGGATTTATCCTAAATTTTTTACTTTTGGACTTACATTTTTGTGGTACAAGTTTACCTATTTGGTTTGTGTTATATGCTAAATATACAACTAAGTGTTTTATGCGGTTAATTTGTGTACATAGTTGCAATAAGTAATATATTGGTTTGTTCCACACTGTTAGGAAGTTATTAGTTTTTAACTAACAATTTGTAATCATTATACAAGGTTTAGGTAGTAAAAAGAAACGTGAACAACAAGTTCTGAACTACAATAATTGCAATAAAATAACATACTCGCAACAAAGTAGTGCCTATGTGACACATAAGTAAATAATTCATTAATATTTGGTTAAGTTTCTAAACGAAACTGATAACCAAATTTGTAAAATATGTGTACCGCGATCATGCAACGGTAATTCGTTAAACTATAATTACTTCATAACAGTTATAAAAAACAACATTATGTCAACCAAGATTAAAAGGTGAAAAGATGTACGTAATGCATAAAAGTTTTACATGGCATTTTGTATAACTAAAATAATAATATCGATTTATGTAATAAATATATACATAATATTGAATATTGAATTACAATTAGACGACGATTACGACGGATCGAAACGAAGAGAAAATAATCTCGTGGTAATAAAACGATATCAGAAAAATCATGTGCGCCATGGATCTCAGTACTACAACTTTTGTAAATACTTATTACTTTTTTCATTACCCAAACTTGTGTTTACTTTCACTAAATATGTCTACTTGACAAAAATGTTGGTATACCTACTACATCTATGTTGTTTGAACTGATTGTTAAATTGATTCCAAGTTCTTGATTAAGCATTAACTAAAGGTATTTAGTTAATGTTACAGTTTTAAAACATTATTTCTTATCAATATATATGCTCTACGAGTTACATTACATAACATACTTAATATCTAAACGTTCACTAAAATTCCGTCATGGTTATTCCCGACGTTTCCTTCTCTTGTTTAACAGAGGGTTGTTAGTATTGTCTAAATTCTTAATCTGAACTCCGTCGTAGTCCACCCTCATTGTAGCCAACGATCTCATCATTTCATCTTGTACGTCAGGCCATGCTTCTTCCTCTTCCTTCAACACACGCTTGGTATGGAGCGGTGTCTGGGGAACTTCAGTGTATTTCTGTAAATTACATGCATATACAATGATACAAAATTAGTAATCTTTAAATACAACAAAGCGGGCCGCTGAATTGGAAAAAACAAAAATCAAACAACGATGATAAGACTAAAATAACTTACAGAAACCCATCTGTTCTGAAAAACTGAATCAATAGTGAATCGCTTGGCAGGATCAGTGCAAAGCATTCCTCGGATCAGGTCCTTTGCATCCTGGCTTACATCCCTCCATTCCGGACTTGGAAAGTCGTATTGACCACTTCGAATACGGGTCTTCATTCCAGGAGAGATGGCAAGCCCGTGATTTGAATAAAATGGAGGGTAGCCACAAAGTCTGCATTTTACAAAGTAGAATACACACAAGATTGTAATAATACATTACTGCTAAGGAAGACTGGAATAAACATTTAAAACATTGTCAGCTTACAAAATGTACATGATCACGCCTAAGCTCCAAATGTCACAACTTTTGTCGTACTTCTCGGGTCCCAACACCTCCGGAGCTGAATAAGGAAAGAACAAAAATATGCATTTCTCATAAGGTTTTCTTTTTTCGCACAACTACAAGTTTAAAAAATAAGCAAAAGTTACAAACTACGTGATACTACATACATAGTATCACTGAAATTATGGCAACCTGCATGTAAAATTTTCCTTGAAAGAAAATCTAATTTCTTTTAAAAATATTCTGAGCCCGGCCGTTTTTACAACCTTTTTATAGAAATCATATCAAGTCAGTGCTTAGTCAATTTAGAAAAAGATAATTGGTAAATTGGAATAACAACCTTTGTATATACGTAGGCGTAAGTTCAAAAAACTTCCTACTTATAATCATCGTGTACAAACACCCGTAACCCATATTTTTTACAATGGTCAGAACCAGAGATGTTTGCGTATAATTGCCATACGTACATTAAAACGCTTAAAAATCTGCAACCAATAAATAGATAACACAACTCAGTGCTGGCTTCAGTTATAACTTCATTATTATAACCCTTTCGTGGTGAGACCAAGAAGCTATATAAAACTAATATTTGCCGGAATATATTTTCTCCAAATTGAGTATCTTTAATTTTAATGTTTTCCCCAGAGAAAATTTATGCCAATTATTCAACATTGAATTTTGAAAACGATAACATAAAACTTCCACTGTAGAACTAGGGTTAAACTTTAAGTAAGTCTTTAAAACTAACTATTCTATTTCATTTCATATTTGCTCGCTTATAAACAAATAAAATATGACTGGATAGAACATGGAAAATATGATTATTAAAATGCGACACAAATATTTAAATAATACACAACTATACAGAGGCGTGTTAGTGAAGGATGATGTGCAGATTGACCGTAAATGTAAAGTTCCCCAGGTGACATGGTGCACTGCTACTTTTTTGTAACTTACTCTCTATTTGTATTACTAGGTATATTATAATTGGAATATTACTAATAATTACGTCATGGTATAATATCTAGTTTCATATTACACGGTAACGTTGCCGTACGGAATAATTCATTTTCTGGATTTTGTAGTGTTCGAGAACCAATTAAAATGGCATACATTTCTTTTTGATGTAAATTTTTATGATTTCACAGCGCCTCCTAATCAATACTCATCAGTGATGAGTCATCACATTTTTTCTAACTTACCAACATAGTAAGGTGTATAACAGGGCGTTTGTAGAGCTTGCTGAGATAACGTTTCTTTCGCGAATCCAAAATCCGTCAGCTTCAGTATTCCAGTCACATCTACAGGCACACAAAAAGAAAACAGAAACATAAAAGTTTATGTGAAAAAACCCAACATGAAACATGGAAGCCACAAGGCGTACGGCGAGAGCTTTTCTCTATTGCCTACCAAGCATCACCACAACATCCATTCGTTTAAAGGGACCTCTTTTTTAATAAAAAAGAAGAAGAAAACTCCATGATTTTATAATGTATATGTAGGCACATATAATTGAATGTAGAGGAAATGAAAACATTAAGATTTTCTTTCTTTTTTATCTCATCACTTCGCGTTTTTACTTAGCTAGCGAGATGGACAATAAAAAAACAGCCGACGACTGTGTACATGCTTCAGCCTTGCTGGTTCGTTTACATCATTTCTCGTCTCTAATGAATTTTTCTCTCTTCTTTCACCACTCTAAAATTGCATAATAACTAGGTTAGATAGATATGCATGCTGAAACTGGTCGACATAGACAGGGGGTATACATATTTAGTTACAATATAGTATGTAAGTATAAAAATGTTTCCTTCCGCATTCCGCAAACATTTTCTAGACAGATACATACCATTTCATACAATACAAAAGGAAGGAAGAAGCGAGGGAATCAACGTTCAACATTAGGATAAAAATCACATCCTACAGTCTACAGTGATTTTACATGAATACCAAATTTATCTAAATTATGTTTTCTTAAAAAACAACTCGATTCCCTCAAAAGCTAAACTCACGCAAGCTTTAAATCATGTATCAAAATGTTCACTTCAACTATTATGCACAAGCCATAATACTATACTTGTTATTGCTTCTCTGATACGTTTCTACAAAGTGACGAACTTAAAGAACTAAAAATGTAACGAAAGAAAACAAGGTTCATACTTCAAACGATGAAATGGATTTGGGTATTGATTGACTGGTGATTACAATAAGCACATCATACAAAATTACAATGAACACGACCGCAACAGGAACAAATAGATATTTTTACAATGAGAAAGTAGGTATACATACCTTTACATATTTACATAAACAGAGAAAACATGGTAATAGGAAAGAAAAAACAATTTTGTTTTTGATAAAGATAAAAAGAAACATGTTGGGGAAAGGCTTACCTTTTCTTGTGTAAAGCAGATTCTCAGGTTTTAAATCCCGATGGGTAATATTCATATCGTGGATGTGCTTGATCGCAATACAAATTTCCCTGATAATCCCGGCAGCCTCTGTAGTCGGTCAATAGCGCAACGAAGGAACATGAAACGAAAGTCAGAAAATAGGAACGACATGTAGTTATTGAACGTATTTATACGTAAGTTACCCGGGGGAGATGTTTAAAACAGGGAAAGTCAAAGGCATGATATTATCAATGTTTAGGCAGGGTCAGTACTAACCATTTTCTACCATGCCGGTAATTTGAAAAGCGAGTAGAAAAACATGTTTTTTTGAACGTTAGAACTCTAGGTAAATGAACAGTTGTTCAGTTCAAATCGGAAAAATTGAGAAGGAAATAATCGTATTATCGCTCACTTTGTTTTGACACCCCCGCACACAGGGAATTTTCCAAGAATTGAAAATTACTTGTTTACCTCTTTCAGTAAAAGCACCATCTCTGTCCTGGATTCTTTCAAATAGCTCGCCACCTTCCATGCTGGAATCAACACAGTAAAGTGCACAAGAGTTAAAAGATAATGCCATTTACAATGAGCCAGTGTACATAATGCTTTGTGCAACAATAAATGAAAGTTACTTACGTCACTCCAGAGATGTCATAGTCTTCGAAAATGGAATTGGTCTTGATATTCAACGGAGGCATTTCTCTACCCGTTCTGGTGCCAAAGGTTGGATACGGCAGACCGCCATCTACATTGGCATTTTGATGATCCCGTAACGTGAGTCCGGATAAGTGTAGATTAGTAGGCTTATTCACAGGTGGGCGATTGGGTGGTAGAGGGGGTAAATTCGAGGGGTTGGTTACCGTGTTGTTAAGGTTGTTGGAGTTTGTACCTCCACTCATGATGATTCTCCGTATTAGTACGAAAATGGCGACGGAGAAATGTGTTGATGAGGAAAATATGAAGATTACGATACAATAGACGTCTCAAATCTCTCCTTTCTTACACACCGTCACGCCAATAGCAAACACGTTTCCTGGTTTAGACTTCCTGCAAAATGTTTTCTTTCTGGTACAAATCTCCAGGGATGTGTTTGCGTTAGGGTAATTTTCCGCTTGTATTTTTTCAGTTTCAATTATTCAATTTGTTCAAGACGGGAATTTTCTAAAAGGGAAAAACGAATAAAAACACGAGTTATATTAGATTCGTTTCTGTCTCAGGTATTATATGAAAATGTAAGTAACATACGGATAATGCAGTTACAGTTCAAAATTTTATAGCTTCTAAAACCAGCAGTTTCTAACATCTACGCTCCCTAATTTCCGCATAGTGAATTTATTATGCCAAGGTTACCTTATGACGAAGATCCTTCTTGTGCATGTATGTACGTATCATACTTTTAACATTTCTAATTTAAATTTCTATAACAATGACTCTAGGAGGTTAGCCTTTCAACTTGTTTTATAAAAAGTGTGGAATAATAATTCAAATTTAGCACTTTCACTGTTATTCATCAAGCTTTTTTGGTTACTTGCCCTTGAACATTCCATGCTGCCGTTTTGAAAGAAATGAACATAGAAGTCGAGTAAAACCTTGCGTCTTATGTTTACTTGCGACTACGGAAGTAAAGATAAGGAGAAAAGTTGCATCCATACATAGGCGAAGCACGATGTAGGTAAGTACAAACGATCACATTACACGTAGGTATCTGTCTCGTTATTTGTGAATAAAATGCGCATATTACAACTGTACTTTTTCTCTTACAAGTAGGTTTTCAAGAATACTCTTTTCATGTAACTTACATAAATGCGACATGTACGTAAGTATATGTGAATATATGAATGTTCGTTAAGTTTAGTTATCACGGTTTTAGACATGTTCCTATTATTGTCCTGCATTTTCCAGGTGATTTCTAACACACAAGGTCAACATAAAGCGAGCCTCTATTTCAAATATAGCATGTAACCAGGGTGCCTGTGGGTCCAAATTCAATTGTTTAATTACATGCTGGCAAGTACAAAGTATAACTAAACATAACAAGGGTCACAGTAATCCACACATGTAGATTGAATGTTTACCAGTTTTGTTGCCAGTTGCCAACATACATACATTTCTGTTGACCTCCGTAGTAGTCCAGGAGCGAAGTGAAATGCAACTTTGAGTCATTTCTAACATTTTATCTATTCCCAATACATATATGCATAATATTGAACATGAACATGGTCGCATTAAAGCTTTTTTGCATTGTTTGCGTGCAACCCGCGGATTTGCCGTAAAAAAAGTTACCATGTTAATTTTTATGACTAGAACTATGGAAAATGCAATCCATCGTTTTCATCATTGTAAATATATATAGCAAAATGTATGCTTGTTTGCACGTTGATAAAAATTTCCTGACGACGTGCAGTAAAAGTGCATGATACCAAGCGAGTACTTGGAATAGGAACATATACCATGAAATGGCATGATATAGCTTTTTCTTCGTGAGCAGTGACGTTCATCTACATTCTTCAGTTGTGCAGGTATTTATGTCTCCTTGTTCCGACTTAAGTAATATCGCCAATTGCATGTCACTCCAAAAAAACCAAAAACTATTAAAGTTTTTTCCTTGAAAAAAGAGTTTGCTAGTGAAAAAGGACAGAAATAGTTGAGAAGGATAAAAAAATCGACGAAACGAAATGAATGTATTCATGGATAAAAAGCATCTAGATTTTATATACATATTTCATATAATCTATCGTATGTATTGCAAGTCAAATGGAATTGCAGTTGATTAGTTGGGGAAACTAGGACGACACAGGTACGTAAGTTCAATATACCTTTCCCCCTGATTACAAAAATTATTTTCGTCTTCGCTTCGTCCCAAGGAAATCTAATCAATCTATTGTAACACAGACAGAATAGTGAATGTGGAATTCGGAATGGCTCAAGCTACATTCACTATGGGTATAATTCCTTTTATACTTTCAATTAAAGACTACAATAACGATACCCCAGCGATACCATGAACCATAATCTGGAACATGGTTTTTTTTCCTCCAGATGCTGACTACTGACATAAAGAAAGCTTAGTGAAATATTCAAAGTTGTACATATATCTCTTATAATCCTTTCCTTTTAATCAGTCATGTTTCAAATTTTCAGCCTACAACCAATATAACATTATCTATCTTACCCCTAAAATTTTCGCTGTAGGAGCACAAAGCTAAAACATGCATAGAAAAAATTGCAAACGTAAAAACACGGATTACGGAAAATAAATGGCGGTGCCAATTTCTGGGCGAATCAATATGGTAGGCGAAAAATGGCAAGGCTTTTATATGGTAGGTATTTTTTATGGTGTGACCATTTTCTGGCAGGTATTTTATATGGTAGGTATTTTATATGGTGTGACCATTTTCTGGCAGGTATTTTAAATGATGAATCCGTTTTCTGGCAGTAAAATTACATGGTCAAAAACTCGTAGCATTTATTATTCAAATATACATTTGTACAAATATACATAAAAATTATTAATCATTATTGTAACTCTGAGTCCTCTTCTTTGTCAAAGTCACTGCAGCGACCTTACGCTTTCGTGGTTTGGTATGAATGGAATGAATAATGATATTTTTTAATGCATGATTTTACCATGCAAAGAAGTATCCATGCTTACATTGGGGATTATTTCATTGACTTATGTAACTAAATTGGCGGAACGACTTGGGTCATCGTTTATTACATAGTACATGCGCACCCAAAATAGTAGAAGTGCATGTGTTCCATTGCCCTTTCCATGAGTTATAGTAACGATGATTTTTTGGAATAATAAATGCTACGAGTTTTTGACCAGGTAATTTAATGCCAGAAAACGGATTCACCACTTAAAATAGCTGCCAGAAATTGTCACACCATATAAAATACCAACAAGAAAATGGTCACACCATATAAAATACCTTCCATATAAATGCCTTGCCATTTTTCGCCTTCCATATTTTCGTCGCCCAGAAATTGGCACCACCATTTATTTTCCGACTCCCTAAAAACACACTTTTCACCGACTTATTAATAGAACGTCAACCAGACATTTTTCCGGAGTGTAATCAATCAGTAATCACACACAACTATTTATTTTTTCCACTATTAGTATATCAAAAAATGGTTTACCAATTCCTCCTCCCTCCCACCTTCTCTTCCAAGTCTCCTAATGACCATTTCGGGTATGTGATTTTGGAGAAACAAATCCGATTGATGTCCAATTAGATTCATACATATAAATTTCACGTTATGATTATCTGAGATAACGATAAAGAACCCTCAATCACCATCTACGTTTCTCATGAAACAATAAAAACGCGATTCGGCCAGGTCAGTTGAGTTGAGAGGCTCAGATTAGTATGTAATTTATACATAATCGTAGGAATGGGGAAAAGTACGGCAGGAAATTTAATTTCCACTTCTTTCTTTCTTTGACCTGTTTTCAATTTAGCCAGCAAAGAAGGAAGAGATAATAGACTTCCGATGAGAGCATAACGAACATTATAGAGTAAAAGGCTCATTCGATTTGAACTTCCAAGTGATTGACAATGAAATGGAATAGTGCAGTGTAACTATCATAATATACGTTGAAGAAGAAAAAACCATAGCGGAAATAATTGCTCCTTAATCTCTCCCGAAAGAAATTGACAATGTCAGGAAAAGTAGACCGAGATTGATTACGCAAGCAAGCTGTTTCATGAAAACTGAAAATGATTCATGTGAAAATCAAAGACAAGTAAATACTCCCAATTTATTTACTTTAGAATCATCAATTTTGATACATAATACATCGACGTGAGTTCTAGATTCTGCATTCTAGACTATCGCTGTTTGATGGCATTGACAAACTTTCATTTGGGGCAACCTGCTATACGTGATCCCACGCAGCATTGGTAATACCAATTTGGTGTATGCCTGGGAATGAATCCTTTAAAGGACTCCTTGCTTCAGTCAAAGTTTCATGTACAACACAAGTTTTACAGTTCACATGACGAAAATGTAAAGAAAGTATCTTGTATACAGTTTGCAGTGCAAACTTTGCACGGCATACTTACATACATTTTCGTATAGAAAAAGTACGATGAGCAAAATCAAAATCTAATTCCGTTGTAAAAGTTTCATTCTTGTACAGTATTTACAATGAATACTTTGGGTTAACTTATATTTTTTTAACATGCAATGCAATACATATGCATATCATTGAGACTTACCCATACATAAATATACATAAGTATATATATTTTTTACTGCTTTTTTACATTGACTGGAATCTCTTTACGTCAATAACACCATCGTTCTGCTCCTTGTACCGTAATAATAATGATGATAATATTAGCATATTAGGTATCCTTTTGCATTTTATTGTGTGAAATTTTTTTACTAAAAAAATACCTAAACCATGTTGATATAACACTACCCGCAAAATATACAGCACCCTAAAATACATTAAATATTTCTACTAGCATAACTTTTGTACGAGTATGTTCCAGAAAGGAAGGGCGGTTTTTATTTCTATTCGACATCATAAGATAACCCTTTCCTCACAGTTGAAAAATTTTGCATCGTAAATCGTACAACCTCTCTATATAACAACCATGTTATGTTGTTCATTAAGGTGATGTCCCAACTTGCTTTTTTTGTGATTTCATGCTATGACAGACGCGTAAAATGGCATTTTTACGTGTTCCGTCAATGTTACGAAATTTAAGGATTGGTGGACCTGCAGAGAAGAACCATTTACAAGACAGTGTGAATTTGAAACACCAACATCAGAGCTTTGTTTCCTCATTGTCAAAGGCATAAATCTGAATTATTCTCACGCCGTCATGCATCACCTAATGGACAATACATGTTTGCTATTTTCACGGGCCATCACAAAAAGTTCTGAATTAAACTGAAAAAGCTACTGTACCAACCGAGGACAAAAGGCGCATCGACAACGACAATCAAAATAGGAATTTTGAACAAACGCACGATAATCTGAAGAGAATTGAGGCTGAAGGTGCACACAACACAAGCACACATTATTTTATTGTTTCTCACATTTTTGAATAAAATATAAAATTTTCACAGTCTGTCTGTTTCATGGTATATGTTCACTGTAACTATTGGACTTTATTACTTTCTTCAGCTTTTACTGCTGTTCTAGTACGTTCGCCATTTTGTTATGTATGCTTAGTTCTAAAATATGTTGCTGTGTAGATTGGAGTCAAGTTGCGAACGCCAAATACACCTTTTTGCACTTCCATAGCTAGTTGAGAGAAAACAAGGCAATAGCAACAGTCAAGTCATGTACCAATATTACCGTCATAATCTCAGTAAAGGTAAGCTACGCAATAACTATCGCATTTTATGCGTGTACATGGACATCTTGGGTTGTTGCTCTTGTAAGCTATAATGAAAGGAACGGCATTACAAGGCCTTACTCTCACTACCTTGTCTTCGGTTTACGAAAAAATGTCAAGTAAGTATACTTTCAACGACACGTAGCACATATCTGGGTCTAGGGGAACTTCCACAAGTGAATTTCTCCCTGGTCTTCGTCCACAGGGAAACTTCTCCCTAGGATAACTTCTCCCCAGGATAACTTCTCCCTAGGGCAACTTCTCCCTAGGATAACTTCTACCTGGGGCAACTTCTCCCTAGGTTAACTTCTCCCTAGGATAACTTCTCCCATGTAAAATCTCTCCCCACGAAAATTTCTCCCCAGGGTTGACTTCTCCCCTGAAAATTTCTCCCAAGTTACATTTCTCCCTTATTGACTTCTCCCCAGATAATATCTTCCGAAATTATTTTTCCCCATACAATGT
>JAHZNC010005039.1:0-16991 GCA_027744095.1 Zhuqinia jingwanae | reverse complement strand
TATTTTTCTTGTCAGAAAAGAAGGAACACTGCTATTACTACTCGCATCACAGCGTCCATTAGTATTAATTTCATGCAAGCACACAGCACACCACCCACTAGTTATGGTTATTTTCGAAAAAAATATTTTGGTTTGGTAAACTGTGTGTTCCATAACTCGGAAAGATTTTCTGCTGGATAACTACATGCAATGATGTTTAGTGAGAGCTAGCGTTAAAAAAATGTTAATTCTTTTGCAAGCAAAAATTCGAAGGATTTTTCCTGAATTGGCATCTCGAAACATTTTTGTAGTATTGTGTTGTGTTGATCTCTGGCCATGTTCAGTGAAGATGCGCATGCGCAACGATGCGCTGGTATTTTTTATAGGCATTATCATTAACATTTGGCTAGACTACGTCAATTTTCATGCCATTCAAACTCTATGGTATGTAGCATAATAAAGCCTAAAATATTGTTTTCATGCTCTTCTCTTGACTTGACCTTGTTGGTTTTTTTTGGCATTTGGTAAACTGATAGGGAAGAAAAAGAAGATGTACACACAAAAAATGTAGAAATAAAACCTTCTGAAAAAAATCCTGTCAATTTTTGTTATATTCTACGCTTCACGCTATTCCACAAACAGTGACAGCCAAAAATCATTTGGCTCGACTTATACTTATCATTAGTTTTATTCCGATTTGAACCACTCAACCATCACCAATAATTTTTTTAAACTCGATTTCATCAATTTTAAAGAGATTAGATACTTTAACATTTAACAGCAAAATGACAATTGTAGTAGTGGTTGTCTCTCTTTTTCTATTGGCACTGGTCAGTGGGCTGGTTCAATAACTGACACATTGCACCATTTAGATTTATTGCAGACTCTTTGATAATTTTTTTACAATGTATTTCTTGTATCATGTTTGAAAATGTAGGTTGTCGCACATTTTATATGGCGCAAGTTCAATGTGTCATAGTGCCATCATAATAATAACAATAATTACTCATGGTTTAATTTACTCCTTGTTCGTGTGTGTGTGTGTGTGTATATATATTGCAATTATTTAAGCTTGCTTCGATGGATGACAGGATGAAACCAAGTTTTTGATGTGAGTTTCAAATAACTTATGCATGCTTAACAACATACAAGGTAACAGTACCACAACGCACCGTACCGTTGCTGCGTAAATGCGTGTTAAAACACACCACCATTACTACGTATGTACGGTGGTGAGGCAGTTCATTTCATTGTTAGTTGTTTTTAATTTAGTTTGTTGTGATAATGAGCCCTTGTTTTGTTGTTGCGTTGTTTGAAAACATAATAAATGTAAAAAAAAATACTTTTGAACTTTTACTACGTTATAGTCACGTTACATACATTTTGTTTTTACTCTGCTAAAGTTTTTACCATCATTCCTCGCCGCCACCGCACCATCATCATCATGTCCAAACATAGTTATCTTGGTTGACTTTGGGTATAAATCGTGATGTGATGGGTGATGTGATGTATGCAATTATTTGCACATTTTTTAGTGAGCCATTTTACGTAGGTATATATTTTACATCTATTGTTACGATTACGTATTCTACTCTGCTGCTTGCTAGCTTGTTACGGGGTCACAATACGTTTTTTCGATGATCTGATGAGCCAATTTCAGAGGAGAAAAAAAAAACTTTTATCATGATTTCTGATATCCAATTTTGGAACTATAACAAATCGTTAGCGATTAGAGAACTTGTTGACTTGAACAAAGACAACAAGAGGAACGGCAAACAAAAGGAAAATGTGTCATTTTACAACGATGTAGATATAATGTAGTGATGATATTGATGATATGACAATGATGTATGAATTAGGCGGATATGATATTTTTTTATGAATGTTCATCAGCTATTAATAAATTTGTATACAATTTATAGAGGCTACTGGACACACTGCAACAATGTGTGTAAGTTTCTTGTTACGGAAGGCCTTCCTTTTGCATCAAACGCAGCACAAAAGGATTTTATTTGCTGTGATCGCTATTTTATTATTTTTTCGACATAAACATAACAAACTACTCTCTGCGGTAGACCAGCTTGGAGTGGAAATATTTTTAATTCATACTTCATCTAAGGAAGGGAATAGGGAATTAATTTACCATATTGGCTGATCTTGTCTGCGTGAAAAGTATAACAAAAAAATTTAAAGGTTAGGAAATGGAGCTGTCATTGTCAGGGCTCCAAAGGCCATGAGGTCGGTTTTGGTAGATTAACACACATGACACCAACAAGCCATACTGCCACAATACGTTTTATAGCAAGTTTTGCTCATTATTGTTGTCGTATCCTACTCATCTATCAACACTCCCAAGCAGACAGAAAACGTGTAGTATAAAAAATGTCTTAGGATGCTTGACATTGAAATTATATAAGACGAATGAGATTTCGCATAGAGATCCTAGTAAAGATAATATCACAGAAGCTTCAGAAGAGAGCACAATATATTATTGAGTTGAAAGTATAGGTGGTCAGACATTCATATTTTACAGAAGTTAGCAGTAAGCCCAGTAAAGTTTGTTGCATGAGGAAGGATATATATATTGTTCATTCATGTCCTGTTTTTTATTATACCTTTTTGAATGTGGGTTGCTCACGATGTGATCGTTCTTTTGATGGCAACATAATTTGTTTTCATCGCGTTTCCTCCAACTGCACAAGCTTCCATCATCGCCATGCGTCGTCGTGAGAATGAGAATGCTTGGATGGATGGTGGCGGTGGTGGCGGTGGAAGCGGCTGACAGCAACAGTGAACATTATCATTTTGTAGTAGGATTTTTACTACGCTTAAGGCTAGAGGCCAGCCACCTTTCTACTTCGATTACCATGATGGGATCCTTCGATAATAATTTTTTTTTTGGTTTGCTTCTTTACAATTAGTGAGTGTACATGATTATATATTTTTTTTGTGCTTCACCCGCTTACAACATGTGAAGACTACAGGAGTAGGTAGAGTATTTGTGCACCATACCATACTATATGCATTATACATGAACCTACTTATTTTTTTCGCCGCTAGAGATAGATTTTTTTTGCAAGAGGCGATCAAAAATGATTTTACCTTTATAGTATGGTTTAATTTTGGATTTGGAGAAGCAAAAATGGAATTTATTGCGCTTGTTGTCTACTCGAGCAACATTAACATTATTATTACAGATATACATACACCACATAATACTATATTATTATGTGCCTACCTGTAGAAAGATATCTTGAACTTTACGAGAAGAAAGAGGAAATGAGATTTTAAGCACAATATTACAAACTAAAATGCTAATTTTACGATAGGAATACCATAAAAAACTGCCAAGCAATGGTTAATCACCACCACCATCTTTGTAAATTTGCAATATTATGGCATTCTATCTACCTATGAATACCCTTGACTTTTCGGATGATCATGTCTCGGACAATAAAGTCCATAGTGTTCGTATCCGAGAGTTTTTCCCCATATATAAAATGTAGCTTCCAGACATATTCTTGGCATTGAGCTAGTACTTGCTCTGGGGCTGCATTATTCCTTTATTAGCGGTTAGTAAAAATAACGGGCCAACTTTTGTCTACTGTTGTTACAAGAAAATATATGATAATTACCTGTATTCAACATATTTATGCCCATACTGCACATCTTTTATATCTTTTTTTGCGTAAAGAAAATAAGGAATTGCACATGAAAAATATTTTCACAAACAACTAAAAGAATTACCTACGCTCACTCATTTTACCCGTCGTGTAATTACCATTTTGGTGTGCACTTATTTTGGAATGTACAAAGCGTACTAATGCAAAGTCCTCATTGTTTTTGTGACGACAAGCCTAATTTAATAATTCCTTTAGGTATATATGAAGCAGTTATTATTACTATAGTATAGCAGTATTATTTTTTTGTTAAAAAAATGAAATAACAACAATAACCGTCATCATAACCATATAGTATTGACGCTGTAGTGTGCAGGGTCATCGTCGTAGCCCTATATGTAATGTGCAGTATTGTTTATTACAATAATGATATGATGATGACGATCATCATCGTATTATCATCTCTAAAACGTCTGACTTCGTTTGAGCAGCAGTATAGTGCACTACTATGACTTAAAAAGATGCTAACTGGTTTACAAAAAATATTAAAATACATATATAACACATTATGTTTGGGGCTGCAAGGAATTTTCGATGCTGCGCTCTTTATGTTGGTTTTTTAACCAGATTATTGTAGGATTGCTGGGGTTGTTTAAGTGATGCATCTTTCTTCTTCTTTACTACTTTGTCATGACGGGTTACGAGCTCAATTTTGAATTGGATATAGTATATAATATATGTAACTATATAACGAGTTGAATTTACTCGTTGGGGTTAATTATTATTTGGTAAATATAGTAATAATAATGCACATGCGAATCAGTTTCATGATCACGAGTCATGACTTGGGTGCCTAGGTATATACACCCTCCTGCTACGTTTTATATAAGTTATAAATTACTGAAAGTTTACCTAGTATAAATATGATCTATTACAGTGAAACCGATGTTTGATGTTTTAAATATTTCGTTAATATATATGCTCCAAAATATTCCTTTTGAAGAAGCACGTGTCCTTGGCTCCTCATCATCCTTGTTTTCATCATTAGTATGCTTTTATTTATCACCTTGTTGAATTTTTTTACCTATTTATTATTTTGAAATAGGTGGTGTCTTTTGTTTGTAGGCAGATACTGTGTGTGTGGTATAAAATAGTAGGGTTATGCCATTATAAAAAAAACTCACTGTTTACTACACACAAACACCACACGTTTTAGCTAATAATAGCCTTCCTCTTGATCATCCCATAATAAAAACCGATCGGTTCAGTTTGTTAAAGGTAAACAATGATGATTCATATGCATGCATATGTGCTAAATAAGCAAAATATAGGTGGAGTAGATGGTCCGTACGTAAATAGGTGTAATATTTTTTTGGGGTTTTTTATATTATGAAGGCTTAACTGACTGGTTGAGTGAGCACTGATTAACATTAATACCTAATACATCTGTAGACATATAATGTATGTATGAGTAACAATGAAGCATAAAATATATATATATACGAAGCCTGTGTTTGACTTGAATGGTACTTGATGTTTGATCATGATTGATTTTCAGTTAACGCCTAAGGATCATGTATGCTTCTATTATTATTGTAAGCTCATTTGCGAGAATTTTTTATTATCGTTCCATCATGAAGTATCTTTTGATTATTTGACTGATGGTCCAAAAAAATACTGTGAAATTTTTTTCCTTATAGTCGTTCGTACTTTATACATAAAACACATCATCTCATCATCATATCATGTATGGTTCATTATTACAAGTAAAATTATTTTGCTTTACAATTGTTGAATTGTTTAAAATGCCCACGCACAAAGGTATGTGTATATATCTTCATCATCATCAATATACACTCTTTTTTTACACACTACATAATTTTGTTGTAAATACACTGATTGCATATTTTTGCATACAATTCAGATTTTAGCATACTATACTCGGTCAGTGATTTTTTGAACTGTAAAGTCTCTGTAATGAATAGCAGATTACATTATTATTGTGACGACGAAGATGCAGATGATGAGATGAATGAGCAAAAATGATGCATGGGTTTTTTGATGATAATATTTTTCCCTAACTGTACTCTGCTGAGTTAGCTTTTGTGTAACAAGGAATGACGACGACCACGAGAGAGTGTATATACATATGGGACATCATGTGAAGGAAGAGAATAGGGATGAAAGAAATACAAACAATTTTGAACAAAAAAGGATGAACATGATGATGACAAGACGAATTTCGAGGATGACATGACTAGGAGTATTGTTCAAGTGGTTGATGTTTCCGTGTTTAAAAAAGACAATAAAAAAGGGAAAAAATATCTTCTTTGAATATGCATGCACGTTGCGTACTAGCTGCGTAGATTTGTGTACTGTTACGTTTATGTCACGTTGGTTCATGAAATGATTTCATGAACATAATTCGCCTTCATTTTGAACTAAAAAGAAGGTTGCATTTTGACAATGCAAAGATGTTGTTGATGATGATCACATCAGCGAAACTGTAGACGTTTAATTTAACCACCTTGTCTTGACGTATGGTTTAGTGGCATTATGGCACGCAAGCCGAAAACGGAAATCATTGGATCGAGAAATTATATTATTTTTGGGCTGAATAAGATCCGTGTTTATGATTAACATACAATAAATAAATTATATATACCGAATATAAATTAGATTGGAGGAAGGATTATCTCAGTCAGCTCAAGTATATATTATGTAGGTAGGTAGGTAGTATTCCGCTTAAAAAAATCGGTCCAAATGATCCTATTAAAACGGTTCGTGTGAACTCAAGGTAGTAGGCATGTAAAATAATCCAATAATAGACAATGCATGGCGCAGTGCATGGCGCATGCAAATAACGATTATACCATCCATGTTCCGATTTGTTGTAGTGAATAAGGTCAACTTAATTATATTCTTGGATAAAATCATCACCTACCATCCTTCATGGATTCAGAGAATAGAATGAATGTAGGCGGTTATGCGGTAGCAGTTAAAATTTTAAGGCGAGAGGGTGCGGGTGTTTCAGTAAAATTGCGACTTGATGTATCAATTCATGTGCTTCTATTCAAGTTGTGATAATGTGCTGTGTTGTTGTGGGGTACAATAAAAATCATCAAATTATTTTAATGATAAAAATGTAGGGGATGGATTGTTATACTGTTCATTATGCATTTTTTTCATATACCTACATCCACCAAAGTTACAAAAGATAATATAACAACATAAATTTGTAAATATACATATACGCATTGAATTTATGTTTTATAAGATGCGTCTCTCTGTCTCTCTCTTCTCTCTATTGATGCCAGTTGGTCAGACAGGATGAAGTTACAACCAGCCAATTTTTTTTCATGATAATGCATAATAATAATGTTTCAAGATGCTTTTACATCCGACAGAATAAAACTCAGTATAATCATATCAATTTCTTCTTAAAAAGCAAATTGGCCATTCGACACACACATATGCATAAATTTTGATTTGTTTGATGCTGACTTAAAAGTAAGCATTATTTATTTGCTGCACCACACGAATCTCATTTAAGCGTTCATATGAAAAAGCAAGCAACCGAGAGAAGCATGAAGTATCATCATCATAGCTGTTTTTTTGTTGCAGATTTTGATATGCTTCTCTAACAAAAATGTCAGTGTGTCTTTTTTTCTTACCAATAAAAACCCTGATTCTCATGAATATTGAAATGTTACAGTGCATTTATTCCAAATTACCTACGTACAACTCCCATATACTTACTCAAGATGTTTTTTTAGTACACAATATAAAACTATATAAAGTATCAATGTGGGAACGTGAATGCAAATAACTAATTGTGAATTTTTACTTGATTCACAAATAAAAATCCTGTACGCACGCAGACACATAAAAAAAGATTTTCTAATCCTCTGATTGAAGTATTAAAGCCAGAGGCTGTTTCTGATTACGATTACATTTCAAAAACTGTTTTGTGCATGCCTTTCTGGTGTGATAATAGAGTATAGAATAAGAGTTTTGTTATTGTTGTTGTAAAGCATAATTAACTCAAGCTCTGTTAGGCACAAATAGTAATAATATTATTATTATACCCACAACAACATCCTTTCCGATACTTCATTAATGGCAGTCAATCCTCTCTCGTGAGTGATGTATGTATCTGTCTGTATATAATATTTTCTTGATATAATGATAATGTAATTTAATACTATAAATTTGATAGAGAAAAAGAATAAATGAACCTTGTAGCAAGCATCATATAATAAAATTATTATAAAAAGGCAACCTGATTTCAAATTTAGGCATTATTTTTAATAGCAAATTGAATGAGTAAAGGGAGGCCACGTAAGACTCAAACTTACTGACGACGATAGGGGCAAATGTAATATGCCATTATGCTTTTCAAAAGTTTTCATCTATTTTTTTGCGTAGGGAGAAACGCATGATTTGCGACTTAACCAAATGTACTGTTACTTCAATTGAATCTCTCTCTCCATTTTACCTGACAAGACTCAAGATTTTTTTTTTAAAGTTGGGTTTGTAGTTTTTTTTTGTTGTCGGTTGACTGCTGTTGCCATTCAAGTTATGGTACGACACGATGATTATAGTAACAACGAGATGAGTTTTAAGCACAATCAGATTTTCATGCAATGAGTTGCATACGATTGCGTTGCAATATGCAACAGCAAAAGTCAATGCAGCGAAACGTACTGTACTAAATAATCATTATTGTGTGTTTCTGTTTGGTTCAGTAGAATGGAAACTTTTTTTTTAAAATAAATATATTACCCATTACCCAGCTGAATTGAGTGCTTATTATACAAATTACAGAATGGGGAACAGAGTGGATGTGTGTGATTATTTTTGTATATGTATTGAGCTGAAACCCTTATTGAGCAAATAAAAAAAAGCTGTATGGCAAAACAAGCGTGCTGTGTTGTTTGATTTCAATGAATCGATTATTCTCTGTTTCTCTTTCAATAATAATAATTGTAAATAATCATCATAATAATAAACTGCTATAACGTAGTAAAGAAGTAACGAGGTGAGCTAGATGTGGAGGCAATAATCAATGAGTAGGGATAATTTGTACCAAGTTTTTTTTCCGCCAAATTGGTTGTAGCAGTGTAATTGTAGCGTTTTTTATTGGAGTGAAAGCTTTAAATCCTTCAACTCCTCCAAATGGGTACTTTTGGAGTACAAATAGTATGTATATACATACGTCGGGTACTCATCAAAGGTTTGCAAATAAGCTGTTTTGCTATATCCTATTACAAATTATTAAAAAAATGATTGGTTTTGTGGTCCTTGACCTATGGCACTGACGTAGCACGTTTATGACCTCCAAGTCATGATATTTTGGGTACACTCATCAAGGTCTGTCAAATGAGCCATAGATTGAGTTGCATCGTTAAAAAATAGCTTTTCCTCCCTCAGCTTCCTTGGCTTAAGATAATTTTGTTTACTAACGAACTGAACCCAGCTACACGTATTCCTGTGGTATATGGATTGAGAAAATATAATTAAAATATTTAAATCCATTTTCGTCATTTGGGTGGATCAACAGACAAACGGGCGATATGTTTAGGTTGACATCGTTTGCTCTGCATCGCCACATTTTAATAGTAGACTTTGGCAATCCATATTAGTAAAAGCATCATCACTGCAATTACGGCGATGTAAAGTAGAATAAAAGCCAACTAAATTTTGAAATGATAAAATAGAAAATGGTCTTTAAAAAAATGATGATAGAGTAGAATTAGTTAAAGTGAATTTTTTCCTTGATTTTATGCTTTTTGTGTTGCACATGTTGCTCATATAGTTTTAAAAAATAATCGAAATAAATGATAATAATTATCATTAGACTCTGTTGACTAACAATTCTGTCAGGATTTACTAGGACTAAAAGTAGAATAATGAATAACTACACATATAAAAAGGCATTTAAGCGTACCTATGCATATGCCATTATTATTGATCACATCAACGAAAAAGGAGACTACTTTTTCCCCTGCAATCAATCGTAATCGCGCAATGCGTAAGCAAGTTTGCAGATTTACGTTTAAAAAACAATGCTGCATTGTATATTGTGCTTATAGATGTGCCTATGATGATGATGATAATAATAATGATATGCTATTTAATGTGTGTGTGTGTGTAATCTGGGAATGAATGCGTTGAAATTCGAAATGAAGAATGATTTTTTTTATATAAATGCTACTCATCATTATTCTAATGTACAAATCTCTGGTAGTATTATATTATTACATATACGGAACACAAAAGAATTGTTTGAAAGAAAAAAAAAAGAACCGAATGATTCAAACCAGATCTGTAAAAGATCTTACAGAGTGATTTTAAAACATCATAGCAGGAACGAGTCTGTTTAATGTTTTGTTGATGCTTCATGCATTTATTATTGCACATTTTGCACACAAAAGTATCATCATCACACAGATTTAATTTTTTTTAGTAACAATGATCATCAGCAGCGCCGCACGCACCACATTATAATAAACTAGTAATTTCATTTCACACACTCATCCGTATTCAGAAATGCTGCTGCTGAAGTAAAATAAAATGAAAACCAGTGAAATAAAATATATAGGTATATACCAACTTGCGTGAAGAGATGTGTGTATACACTATATATATATGTTCAAGATAAAGATATAATTTTTTAAAGTGATACTTGATATTTGAGAGATAAATTATCCTACGCGTTACTCAAGTGAAAATGTTGAATCCTCCTTGATGTTGTTGTGTGGTGGTGATGGTGGTTATAAAAAGGAATGTATATATATATATATGTGTAGGTATTAGGTATGTATATGTTTTGTTGTTATAAAACTGAAGCTCAAACAATAAAATTCAATAAAAATAATGATATTATAACACTTATATGAATTTTTTTGGGAGATTCTTACGTTCAACAACGCTACGATATTGTTATGTGGGATGCATAAAAAAATGTACTATATCTGCATAGGAAATGCAGGATTCAAAACAATTATTTAACATAAAAACAGGCTTGCGATTTCATTTCATTTCACACCTCTACAACAACAGCAATATTTTAACATTCATTTATGGTCCATTGTTTCAAACATGTTGTAGTATTATATTATATTGTTATTGTGTGTTGTATGTATGTATGTATAAAGTAAATTATATTTGATACATGTGAGCTACGTTTTACATGACTTTGTAAAAATTAATGCATAGAATGAGGTACAAACAAACCAGAATATTTACGTTTTTCTTGTTACGTGTATTTTGTTGATTGTTGCTTCTTTAAATTATTGTACATGATATTCATACTTGCAAAATTGCACGTAAAAGTGCATTCACGCATAACGAAAATTGTAAGTTGTAGTAATTTTACTCTAAAATAATTAAATTTTCAAGAGAAAATATATAGCTCGGCTACCACAAAACTTATTATTTTGCACTAGCAAACCAATATAGAAAATTGTTATTATTATTATTAGTCCTTAGAGAGCATTGACGTATGGTTCGGTAAGTAGCGTGTGGCATAGTAATTGCTACTTATATTATGTCTAGTAGCGAGAGATTTGTATAATTTTGTTTTTTCATGGTTCACGACAAATATGGATTGGATTGACTTTGAGTGTTTCATAATGAAATATTGATGAATGAATAATTTTGATTAGCTTTGTTTGAAGAAATAATGTTGTTTAAAGGAAATGTTGTTCCCATAAACTTTAATAATAATTAACGTCTGCTTTCACCTTAAAATTAATAACAAAAGTGATTAAGGCATAAATTGTGGGTTGTTTAAGCATATCATGTAGTACTATCATATACCTACATATATAAACTTCGCGCAATACCGACGACCAACGCACCACCAAACCAATATATTATGCATCAGAAAGTCATAGACCGTTTATTATTGCAATTGCTTTAATGTCTCATTTGAAATTTTTGTTTCAGCCATTTTCTTGATTACGAGCATAAAATGATGAATACTTTGTTTTTGTGGCAGCGCTGTTGATGTTGATAATGATGATGCACTTTTGTAAAATAAATCCATCTATCACGCTTCTATAAAAATAATAACCACTCTTTTGCAAAACAAAAAATGTACAAAGAAACCAAAATGTTTTCAAGGAGTAAATAATAGGCAGGCAGATAATGGTCTCAAGCGTTTTTTTTATTGAAGTTACACATGTCCCCCTACGCACAAATTTCGTGATGTAAGATCGTTTTTGCCAAACATACATAATGTCTGAATGTCTACTACCCCCAATATGTTTAGTACACAGTATCCAAATGTCAGTGAATGCGAGTTACATTTTATATGTTAGTAGTAGTGAGGAGTATGAACTGATTGCAGCTGCATCTTCTATTCATTCCATAAGCATTTCATGCGTGCAAGGTTTTTCATTTCTCGAAAAAAAAATTAAAGTTAACAACTTGAATGACAGAATCAGAATTGACTGTTGTGGTTTGATATGATGTTGTGTAGTAGTGTGTGTTTTTACACAATAACAAAAAAAATCTGTTTGCTTTGCACAAAGGGTTCATATAACATGAACGACAAAACGATGTAACATAATTTACCATAATATCCATTAAAATGGCTAATGTAAACTTTCACGAAAGTTGACAATTGCTCCTTTTGTGCTTGCTTGCATGGTCGGCTATTTTACTACAATTACTGCTTCATTGTTATAGCCCATTTTAATCATTATTATTTTATTTTTTTGTACTGTTGAATGAAATGAAAAATATACGATTGTTGGTGCCGAGCGAGGACTTGTGTAGTATTTACGTGTGTATATTTACAGAAAAATGTTAAATGATAAGGTATATACAATTACTAAAAGCACGTTTCTTTTATTTTGGCATCATCATCAACTTTGAATGCAGGGAATAATAATAATAATAATAACAGATAACAAAATGCATCTCTTTTTTGTGTTAGGATACTAATGAAATGATTCTGTGTAGAATATATACATATAAATTTATTCTTCTTCTCAAAGAAAACTTATTTCATTTCACTTGCAGACTTTTTGAATTTTTCTCTCTTATTTTTTGCTAAAAGAAAAAGAAAAAAAGCCTTTTAAGGAAGGAGAAGGAAGAAGAAGAAGAGTTCAAAAGGCTTGATGAGCAGAAGACAAAAAATATACAAGACAATATAATATAACACAATGCATTTGGCTCGAATTTAAAATAGAAGTTGATGCGTTGTGAATTGTGAGTGAAGAAGTTGGAATGTTTGTTCTATTCTGTACAAAACAGATAATCTATTTATAGAAATAAAACTCGTTTGCTTTTAAAACAATGATGATGATCATCAAAACAAAATGGAGTCCATGTCGTTGGTGGCGATAAGAGTTTTTAAAAAGACTCACTATATACACTTTTTTTTCTTAAATCGAAAGTTACTCTCGGTAATTGAGAAAAATGATGGAGACATGAATATACACTATAGTCACCTCATATAAAAATGACAAAACTAGTTAAATAAATGAGCTAGAAAGATAATTTATTCGCGGGGAAATAAAAGATAAAGTTGGTATGCACAGTATGTAGTTCAGCTCTGTCAGCATAAAATATGGACGTGTGCGTTGTGTATAGTATTTGCACAGGTTTCTTGGTTGTCTGAGTTGATAGTATTATTATTATGTTTGTTGCTTTTTGCCAAAAATGATAAGCTATCTTTGTGTAGCTATATAATATTGTCTTACAAAAATGTCTCGACAAACCTGACTGGTACTGTGTGCTATACGATACGCAGCTGTGACGCTTTTGATCTCCATACAAAGTTAAAGGATTGATTAAAAGTACCACTCCAAAAGTTAATTACCAGAGGTTTGCATATTTTAAAAAGCGATTTGTAGTAGGCATATATATGTGTATGCACGTCATACATACATATAAGTACAATAGTAATGTAGTAATTTAATACAAGAATCAGTTTTGGTTGCTCACTTGTTACAAAATTCACCGCCGCAATTCATGATATGTATGTTGCAATTTATTCGCAATTGCAAAGCGTTTTTCTTGATTTAATATTTTGTTAATTCACTTATTTCATTGGGCTGTTAAATGTATGTATGTATGTATAAGAAGAGATAGATGTAGGATCGTCTGTTCATTTGCTTTAATACTTAATTATAATTATTATGGCTCTACACTCACCACCACCAGTAGGCAATTTTGACTCGTTTCATTACGCAAAATTTGCATTTTTTCCTAATAGCAATGGCGTGTGCTGCTTATGCTCTGTTGTACAACAAGAAATTGCTGACTTAAGAGATGGAAACAGGAACGAAAAGAAATTGCTTTTTTCATGTATAGATTTTCTGTATATATTCTCAAGTGACAAACTCCTTTCTGACATGCGACCATAGGCAAAAAGTCATCCATTTTTGTGGTGCTGTTAGTACCGTTCGTGTATAATTTTGAGTGTAGTATGTGTGCATTGGCAATTTTACTCTGTACACAACATCACCTCAGGGTAAAAAAAATTACATACTTTACTCAAAAATCAAAACTGGCAGAATTTGTCCATTTGCGATATTTATAATTGAATATATAGCCACTACTGCTACACACTCTGCAAGTTTTTACTAGGGACCATATTGTAAAGGATTTCATATTAACCCGGTTGGAACAGTCATAAGTCATACCATTCATAGTAGGTCATACTTTACGCTCAGTCAAGTCAGACAGACGGAACTACAAGTACATATTGATTGTTGCTTAATGAGAACTTTGCATGTTGGTCATTTCTTGCCATGTGAGTAAAGAAAGGGCGATGATTGCGTTCAAGCTCTTTTTTTTTAAATGACCCTTTTTTGTTCTGAAAATCGAAACTCTGTGTTGCATCCCAAGTAAAAGGTGACTTGAGCTTTTCGCAAAAGAAAAATCATTTGGGTAGGTACACGCATGGATTGACTTACTTTATTTTTGCAGTAAAGTAATATTGCAAAATAGAAAGCCTGCACATATTATATTGTCGTGCAGGCAGATTATAATGTATTTTGAAATGCATACTGAGAAATACACGAATACGTTTTTTGTACGGTGACCTTTCTCCATACTCCATAATACAAGCTGGAAATGGAAAGATGCTTATTATTATAATAATGAGGGTGTGATGATGATAGAGTAGGTGGTGACGCTAAATTGGTCTCTAGTGTTGCTAGAATATTGTGGGACTTATTGACCCTTTTTTGTACGATTTTCAAAAGCGCATTTCACAATAGGTATGTGTGATTTTAACACAGAATAATAATGGCACAATAGCAGCAGTCAACAGTATCATTTATAATGAGACGGTGTGTGTAGGCTGGAGATCTAGATCATCATTGGAATGGGATCAATTTATTGATCAATACTTTTTGTTATCATGCTGCATGGTTATAACGTGTGGTTTTGGTGAAGTGATGATGATGTGAGGCATATATATAAAAAAAAACAAGGGAAGAAAAGAACATAATATACAGCATAATTTTATTGTTGCAAAACGTTCAGAGAATAAATATATTACCGTATGCATGAGCTCCGTTCTCTCTCAAAATGTCCATTGTGGAAAAAAACGCAATACGAAATAGCCTGCATGCATGCGCTATTCAATTTTCTATGCAGACGTGTCCATTTTCTCTTGTGTGCAATCTGACACAAAATATGACATTTAGCTGTAATGAATTCGAATTGAAGGACACGAGACTTGTAACAATGATGATTGTGGATTGCATCAAGCCAGGATAATATCAAGGAAACTTTTGCTTGATTTCGTGTTGAGTTAAGAAAATGCACAATAAGTAATCTTATAAGCGGAGTTGTTTGGAATAAGCTTGGTTTTTAGTGCATTGTCAACATGTATAGATCGAGAAACGAGATGATGATGAATCGATTTGACCGACATTGCAGTTATGTCCACTTGAAATGAAAGCGTTTTGACATTTTGACTGTATAATAACGCATTTCAGACCTGAACAATGTACAAATACAAAGATAATATGTGTGAAACATAATGTATGTATATACCATGTGCAAATAAATAAGGTACATAAGTACAAGTCTGAAATCTGATTTGAAACAGGTACATANACAAAGATAATATGTGTGAAACATAATGTATGTATATACCATGTGCAAATAAATAAGGTACATAAGTACAAGTCTGAAATCTGATTTGAAACAGGTACATATACGATGCGACTACGTGTCACATTTAAAACCAGCATTTTCGCCGGTTATTTGTATGCATTTACTGTCTTGATATTGACTTTGACAGTTTGACTTGACTCACATGTAGGTATTATTTTATGTATAGTAGTAGTAGGTGGACAAGAAAGGAAAGAGGAAATGTATGTTTTTATATTTTTTGTCGAATGGAAGACACACAATAAGCTCTTGTGTGAATACAAATGCGCATAATATTTGTTTTTTCTTTTACACGTGAAGAACTTTACTCTTCTTATTATCTACTCTCTCTTTCCTCCTTCTATCGCTGTCTTTTCTTTTTGGTGGTGGTGTTGCCGAGTGTGAGTGTGCTGAAAAGTACAAAAAGATTTTATCAAATTAAGCGAGCATGATTTTCGATAGTGATCTCTGAGTGAGTGATAGACATTTTGCTGTTTATGACCAGATTAGGTAGTAGTGACATATTAGCCATTAGTCCCTTCAGCCCAGTCAACAAAGATCTAAAAGTTTTCATAGTGGCCTGCTTCATATGTGGCACTTTTTATATTACAAGGAACTCATGATGGGGGAGATAAATAAATAGCGCGTCGTATGTACATAGTATATCCTATCGTAGCACTATAATATATTGGACATTATGTTTTACAAGCAGATTAGATTGAATGTTTGAAAAAAAAGAACTTCACGAAGAAATCGTTTAGACAGTGATCAGATCACACAATGCAAAAGCGGTGTATATAGTATGGGATAATGTTTTTTATGAAATAAATTATATACACAACACACAATATCCCATTTTGAAATCTGTAGGACATGACAGTTGTACATGGATTCATGACTGTTTGTGTTTTGTTAGTTGTATCATTGTTTTAAAAAAAAATTGTAATTTCATAGGAGAAAATCGAAAAATACATTCAACCAACTACAATGCAATACCACATTATCTTGGCAGCAACAAAAATTTGTACGGAAACTCGTTTGTTTTGCAGTTATAGTAGTAGTAGTAGTAGTAGATGTTGTTGGGAGGCTATGATTTGATTTTTTTGTCAGGTGTTATTGCTTTTTTTTTAAAATGTATACCTATGTAGGTATATAATATTCATTGTTTTTGTGCATAATATATGTATATATGTAATACGTATGTATACACAACGTATTATAAAAGGTTTGCTTTGAATGAAAAAGGAAGACAAGAAGATATAACACAGC
>JAHZNC010005038.1:0-11331 GCA_027744095.1 Zhuqinia jingwanae | reverse complement strand
CATTTGATACACAGACCTTTATTCCTCCCTGTCTGCCTCGTTCTCCTCTCTTCTCTCGCTCTACCACCACCACCACTTCTTATATAGTAGTGCATTTTGGTAAGGAATAGGAATAGTGAGGGATATTATAACGTGAGCTACAGGGAACACAGTAAAAAAAAAGAAGATTGGTGGTGGTTCTCTCCACTACGACTCCAACAATATATAGTAGTAATAGTGAGTGAGTATAAGAGAATAACAGCAAGCAAAACAGCCAGCAAGAGAGCTTCAACAAACCAGAGAAAAAGTCAAGTCAAGTATGTAACTCGGCTTCAGCAGCAAACGCACTCAGCAGAAGGTAACTTGTCGTGAAAGAGACTGGTCGTTGCCCATATTCAGCTCTTCCGTTTTTATTTCAAGTTAAGGAATACGATACTACTACTACGGCAAAAGCGTACACACACACACAAAAGACCATATATATAATCATCTTTTTTTTTCTTTAGCCCTACACACACACACATCAAACTGCCTGGTGTGTTTTTTTTATGTAGGAAAAAAAAGAAACCTACATAGTACGTTTTTTTTCTTCTCTCATTTTTTTCTGTTGTTGATACAATTGTTCCTAATTTATTTTATCCAAGAAGAATAACACAAAATAATAGGAAAACAGAAGAAAATGAGCATTATTTTTCCAGTACAATATTAGTTAAACCACGACATCCGTTAGATCTCAACAAACTGCAACGTTAAATAACTACTAGTATTTTTTTCTGTAGAAAAAAAAAGAAGGAAAGAGTGAGAGAGGAAAGAGAGACACTCAGAGACATAATAAATAATAAACTTGCACGTTTCCTTTTCATCTGAAAACTTTTTTTTTCTGTCATTTGCTCTGAGAACTTGTTAACTTGAAAGGTGTGCGAAAAAAATGTATTTTTATTTGATGATGATATAATGATGAAGAGAACAGTTTAGTATTTTGAATGAAAAAAGGTGTGGGCTCAAGCTCATCATCATCATCATCAACATCGTCGCTATTAATGATCCTTGCTCCCACTCTTCATCATCATTATTATCATCATATCCAATCCACACAAAATATATAATATATCGTTGAGAGTATCGCCGCAACGCAACTGATCTTTGCCCCGAAAATCACATGTACTTGAGGTAGTTTAAACAGGAGGTGATGGCAGTGACTGTGTACTAGTGTGTAAATAATTTTACGCAAAAAATGTATAGTGTCACCATCACCAACAACTCTTTTTGGTGTAGGTCTAGGTCCCTCTTCTAAAGTACGACACGACACCACCGACACATGTAGATGGATAGTTTTAGAAAAGATATGTATCTCTGCTAGTATGTGTAGTAGAAGGGAATAACTAATGGAGGAAAGAAGGAAGTGTTAGTGTGTGTTTCTGTGTATATGAGAAAGAGAGAGAGAGAGAGAGTCTTTGTACCCAAAAAAAGTAAAGCAATCTTCTTCTTGGCTGCTGGAATGTACTCAGAAGAGATATGCTAAAAAAGTTTTTCGTTGCTGTTGGCTTTGGCTGCTGCTTGTGAGTAAAATGTATAGTGTCACCATCACCAACAACTCTTTTTGGTGTAGGTCTAGGTCCCTCTTCTAAAGTACGACACGACACCACCGACACATGTAGATGGATAGTTTTAGAAAAGATATATATCTTTGCTAGTATGTGTAGTAGAAGGGAATAACTAATGGAGGAAAGAAGGAAGTGTTAGTGTGTGTTTGTGTGTGTATATGAGAAAGAGGGAGAGAGAGTCTTTGTACCCAAAAAAAAGTAAAGCAATCTTCTTCTTGGCTGCTGGAATGTACTCAGAAGAGATATGCTAAAAAAGTTTTTCGTTGCTGTTGGCTTTGGCTGCTGCTTGTGAGACTACGTTGGGAAAAAAAGTTCACACGTTGTGTTTGGCTGTGTTACTGCTACTGGTGTTGTGTGAGGAAACGCTGTAAATTAACGGTGTGCTTCCATCAAAATGATATGAAGGAAGAAGAAGTAGGAGAGCAACGAGTTGGTTTGTTTCTTTTCCCAAAGCAAACTTGATCGATTCCATATTATTAGAAAGTTACCAACAACTTGTTCAGGCAATTTGGGGTAATTGATTCAAATGTTGGTACTACATAATACCTAATACGGATCACAAACACACAACAACTGTTTGTCTGGAAATGATTATTTTTCTCAATGCTAATGGCTGGGAGGTGTTACAAGCATATTATATTCAAAGTTATTATTATTCAGATGCTTTTGTATAATAGTTTTGAAAGTGTGTGAAGTGAGATATATATAACTGTGAATTATTTTATTTATTTGGATGAAATAATATCCTATTGGATCTTAAAAATTGGTGAGTATTTTTTATTTTATTTTTGGTTTTTCTTTTGATTATTTAAAAAAAAATGGTATTCTTGAAGAAAATAAATATATATTGATATATTGATGATAAATAATAAAAAAATGTAATAAAAATGATAATATTTCAAACAAAGCATGACCAGCATATTATGAGATCATTATAAAAATATGTCTCATTTCCCATTTTACGTTTTTTGAGGTCCCATAATATACACTATTTAAACCAGATTTTTGGCATGGTCAGGGTTACTTCCACCACCAAAATCATAAATACAAATGTACATATGTAACACTTTTTTATATATATTTTTTCATCATCATGAGCGTAATCACACACAACACAATGAACTTATAATAATAATAATAATAATAATGTACTGGTTAGTTTTTTGTGCGGTGCGGTGGAGAAGCGTACATAAATCATTGCGGAGACTCTAATGTTATGATATGATACGAATGACGATGATGATTATGATGCAGAAAAGCGACGAGACGAGGGCATGATGCTCTGGAGCAGAGCATGACCATGGTTATGGTTTATGGTATAGGACATCATTTTCTTGTTCTGCCTACAATTATTTTGTGCATTGGCAGAGCGCTGCAGTAGTGGTAGTATTAGTGGTAAGGTAATAGAAACGTTGATATTATTACTGAAGTTGATGAAGCCATTAACTTTTAACATCCAACACGCTGATTTTAAGAGTTCATAAATTATGGTGTAGTTTTCATGCATGGATCTCTTTAACGATGTGTTTGTATTTCTTATTATTGCACTGCCCAAACGTACAAGTCCAATAATGCAACAACAAAAAACTGAATGGATTTTGTTATTTACTATTTTACAATATGCATTGCACATAAAAGGAAAGAAGGTTTTCAAGAGATTGAAATAGTAGTGCATAGTCAACTTCATCATCTTGTTTGAAGAAACGTTGATGGGTCTCAATGAAAATGCAATGAAGGAAAAGTGCTTGAACTTTTAGTAATAAGTTTCTAATGTGGCTGCTGCCCACTTCCAGCAACCATCTTACTTCTGATTCTCTTCAATTACATCACAATAATTCTATTAAAAATACATACATTGACACTCAAACTTTCAAACCCAGCGGTTTTCAAAAATGGGATAAACATATTCCTATATACATGTAATAATATCCTACTCTGCAACTAAATATATTGCATATATGGAATAAGAAAAGGCTCCTTTTACTGTAAGGAAAGACGACAGATGACTGCTGCTTCGTTGTTGTAACATAGTTTCCGGCTTTTGACCTTCAGGCTACATTATAATAATATAATGTGCCTCATATTTTATAAGACTACCATGAAATAACATTTTGTCATATTACAGCGTCCTACCGGACTCAACTAAATTTCTTGTGCATATTATATCTGACCAAATCTACATTGTGACACAGTACCAAATTTATGTTGTTGTTAAGATATAGTATTTGGTGGCGTTGTAGTGCTACATGTTTAAGCAAAGTCAAAATATTAACTTCTACACCCACAGTATCCTGAAATACTTATTTTAAAAAAAGCCAATCATGTTTTAAACTTCTTGCTTAGTAAGTAATAAGTAGTAATAATATACATGAATCAAATACACTGCAACAAATTTTTGTGTTCTCATGTGAATTGTTAAAAAATTAACAATTTTTTTTTTGACAAAAGTAAACTAATTACTTGTTGTTAGATATCTTAGCGATCTAGCCGATTATAAAGTTTACACAAAAGATTAACCTGCCAGTTAGTAAGGTTGAACTTTTAAAAGTGAAAATTACTTCTTATAAAGTTATAAATAAACCATTAGATATATAGTATATGCCTTTACAGCTAGTAATAGTAGTAGTCATACAGCACTGCAGTAAATCATACAAATTCAATGGACAACTAGACCAATGCATTGGCCATAGAAGCCAAATTCCTTTCCCGAATAAACGAGTTATGAATTACAATTTGAAAATATTGTAAACTATGCACATCATCATCATCATGGGGTGATAATGAAACAAATAGTAACCATGATATTGTAATACGTTTAGTTACAAAAATATATATAAAATGTAAAAAAAAAAACTGAAAAAAACTTTCAATAACATGCAGTAAAATCTACGTATCCAATCCAATCAAAGTGGAATGCAACTGGAATACAGGCATAATCAGAAAAATATTTGGGTGCTTTGAGGATTTTTCAATGTTCAAAACTAAATTTACTTACGCATTTCAATAGAAAAAGGTTGAATGACATTTTTCTTTAAAAAAAAAAAGATTTGGCTTGATCTGGGATCAGAAGCCATTTTATTGTGTTGCGAGTGCGGCGAGGTAACATGCTTTAATGGAATGCAATGACACGTTCTATTACGCACCGTACTCTTTCAATAATACTTGTAACTAACTTGAGTGTATATATCTACATGTTATAATGATTTTTTTTTTGTTTAATTCTTTGATGTTCAAATATTTGACAAGTAAACAATGCATTCATGCCATCATGTGCTTGCTTGATACAAATATTATGATATTATGATGTTGGCTGTTGGCTTCGACGTGAACGTTTTCTTGTAAAAGCGCATTTCATTTTAAACGGAAAACAATGGAGGTAGATAGGTAGGTAGGTATAAATCAATTTGTAAATATCTGCAAACGACATCCATTTTGATATAAAAAAAATATTAAATGTTTACAATATTTTTTTTGTCTAAATCTTTATGCACATAAAATGATGATAGAAGACGTACATACATCATGCGAATCATTTTTTTTGACTTGCTACAAGTCATCATTATCGTCAAAGATCAAGATGATAATCTACAAGTGCAAGAAGGCATTAGTGATGGCGATAGCTGACAAGTATGTAAAAAAAATGATTTGACTCTTACTTTGAGAAACTGTGTGTTTATCATAAGCGTATTTTTTTATAAAGAGTATGCATATTTTTTTTACATAAAGACACACTTGTCATATAAAACCCTTCTTAAAGCATTTCAAATTCTTTGCAACAACTTTACACTCTCTTCATCGGCTGATGTCCTTGCCTTGACGGCGGCGGCAGTGGTGGTGGTGTTGTTTGTTGGCGGATAGAAGAAGGCAAAAGATGTTGCGTTCGTTTTTCTTGCATTGCGTGTTTCGCTATATAATACGTATGTATACCTAATATTATTGTGTGTATGAAAAATGTGTGCTTATAAAGTGAGGTAAAAGAACAAGAATTCATATGCTATACACACATTATTATTATTATTATTATTTATTATTATTATTATTATATATTTCTATATATTTGATATACTTTGTCAAGTTTAAGTAAGGCAGCCTTTAAGCTCACTCACTCAGAGTAGCACACACAGCGTTTCAGAGACATTTGATGTGAGATAAAACCTCATGTTTCATAATATTCCTCAGATGGAAGGGTTAGGGAGCACGAAGAGAAAAGACATACGAAACGAACCAAAGGGCCATACTACTCACTCAATTGTACGCTCATATGAAAAGTACAAAAACACATCACGTCACTTGTGTGTAAATGTGAATTCAGATGGTATATGGTACGTTTGTTCTCGGGGTATATGCCCATAGGTGTATCAAATTTTTCTTATAACTTATATAAGGCTTATGTATATAGTGAAACGCAGGGATATATATAATATACCTACGTGCATACATCATCATCAACATCATCTTGATTCTAATATTCTTTACAAGCCTGTATGCACGAAGGCAGGCAGATGCATAATACATTTATACATATTATTTCTCTGCTGCCTCTCAAACAAAACTTGTTACGTTATACTCATATTTATTCTCTCTCCATCTCCTCGTCTTCTTTGGTTTGGTATGGTGGTAGCTGAACCATGGACCCTATTACAATGTATAACAGCCTTTGCGTAGCAAAGTGGTGGTGGTGGTGGCAGTGTGCGCTTCTCTTAGTATACATTACGTATATACTTATATACTCATATACAATTCAGTCAGAGAGAGAGAAGCTCAAAATATGTATTTACATTTACACCTCATAGTGCAGAAGATCTGTATTATATACGGATACGGACTACGCACATCTGTCCCTATAAAATAATATAATATAGCTGCAGCAGCAGATTCCTCACCATCATCATCATCAACATCATCCGTCCGTATTAATAATACCTACATGCACGTTGTACTTAATTTTACATGGAGGTATACATTATAACTCAAAGTCATTATAGAGAATTGTGTGTGTGTAAATATGTATGTACGTGTACTATGCAAAGGAAAGGGGACCTTTTTTTCTACCAAATTCTCTATTAGGGAGCATAAACCCGAGTATTATTATGTACACACACATCATCATCATCATCATCATCATCTAGCATTTAAGTATATTTAGCAGAAGAACTCCTTAAGGAATCATGTGGTGGTAGATAAGAGTACACAAGAAACGATAATGGACAAGATTCAAGTTTGGAAGAAATGGTAAAAATACGGTAAGTGCACGGAAATCTCTGTGTATTATTCATATGGTGGAAAAATTAGTAAAATAATAATAATAATATTCTCATTCTTTTTTTCTTTTTTTTTAAATATTTGGATTGAGAAATATACCTAACATGATGGATATTCAATGACGATGAATCTTGTGCACAATTTTTGTGCACATAAAAATGTATATTAAAGCATATCCTGTCTTGTAATAATTTCTCTTTTTATCTGTTTATCCAGTTTACCATCAGTAGCTTATTGTTCATCATGCGATGCGTTTTCTTATAATCACTAGTGAAAATAATATACTTTGGTACATAATATATGTATATATTGTTGGAAATAAAATGCAGTTGCTCATCCATCGAAAGTTAATCATGATAATGACCATGACGTTGATCAAGTCCTAAGAAGCTCAAATTCACAACAGATTTTTCAGGGGAGAATTCAAGAGTAATATATTTGAAGGGAAGAGTGAATTACTAAAATGTTGTTGTTGTTGTTGTTGTTACTGCTGGTGGTGGTGGTGCTGCTGCTGCTGGTGAGCGACCACAAAATCTAGTAAAAACTCTGTGAGAATCTGTGAGTGTCTAATAAAGTTAGGATTTCAGGTAAACGACTCTCTATCTCTCTTCCTCCTCCTGCCTTTGCAACTATCTGCTGCGTTACTATATACCTGCTGATATGTGCAAAGTCTGTTGTTGTGCTAACAGACACTCAAAAGAAACATGCATTCGTTCAGTCATAGTCAAGCAAAAGTCTTTGATTCTTCTTTTACTCTCCTCTTTTCTGACAAAGACAAGTTTCTTTTTTTGGTACAAAAAATCCTCCTTTATACTTTTTTTGCATGAAATGCTTTTCGACAAGATACAAAAATATATGCAATAATAATATATGTATAGGTACATACATCCTCACATGCATACAATTTGGTGTATTGCTATTCTCGAACCTCACGTTTGCAAAGCAAGCCGTTCAATTGTGTGGTAAAATGAAGAAAAGTTGGTGGTTACGAGAAGAGCTGCAAATTATTATTATGATTATTGCTAAAAAGGATTGAATCCATATGATGATGATGATGGGAATGATAAGGTGGCGTTATTAATGCTACTACAGATATACAGGCAAAAAGAATAAGTCATGCAGCTCAAAAATGCATTATGTTTTATGCATGTGATGACGATGATGATATGATTTGATACGCTGTTAGTGAGACACTCACTCAACTCATTGTCAGCGCAGTCACCAGTTGTTGGTTCACATGTATGTATATTTTGATAATGATAATCAAAATCAAGAAATTTTTAACATTGTGCATTTTACCATCATCAGTAGTAAATGTACTAGTAGTAGTAGTTGATGATGGTTGGTGATGTGATGATGATGATGTTTTGTTATGATATAGTTTTGCGATTACACATTATTACAAGGTTTTGTTGTTGGCGGCTCATGTAACACAGTGGATTTGCCCTTTCATTTAGCTTTTTTAGTTAGCTTTACGAGCTCACTCACTCACACACACAACAGTTTACATGCAATATTATGGGTAGAAGAAGAAGAAGGATGAGAAGGTTTTGGCTTCAAGTTGAAGTATCATCGCATCGTCATCATTGGCATATCATCATATTAGTTTACATCTAGAAGCCAGTACAACAATCTACTATATATTTCTCTCTTCTTTTTTTTCTACCACCACCACCACCACGACCAGAACTGTAATAAACTGTTATTATGTGATGTCTCCCTGGCTTCCGTGCACATTATGATGCATCTAACTGGGTTGATGTGTTTCCTAATGGCCCTGTAAAGTTTGCCATTTATTTGATCCTTTTATGCATATATAGCTTTTGTAGATACATATATTTTGTACATCGCGTCGTTATTATCATCATCATCGTCATCGCCATCATCACCATCATCATGGTTGTTGTCGTGCCGTGCGTATATACTTTAGCGGTTCCCGCACTCACTCCTCTTCTTCTTCCACTTCTCTCCCGTTTTTTTGTTGTTGTTGTTGTTCTTCTTCTATATCCTGTCGTATTTGTATTCTACCAGTAGTATTCTCTGTTGGAATATAATCTCACGATTTTGCTTCAAGCAAGTGGGTTTACTTTGTTTGTCGTTTATATGAAAGGTTGATGGGATGATGAGGATGATCATCATGTGTATAAAAATGTTGAATTTTCTCTTTCTGCTTTTCTTGCAATTCAGTACTTTGTCCTTATATACAACTTATTATTACGACAAGTACACTCTCACAACAATACAAAAACAAAATTGTTAACAAAAAAAACTATTTAGTCCTACTGCCAATACCAAGAATATATCGAGAGTATAAAAAAAAATCATATAACCAACAACGTCAACAAGAGAGCACACAGCATTGCCGTCAAAAGAGCCATTGTTTTTAACGAAGAAGATAATATAATAATAATATATAAAAAGCTTTTGTTGTTGCCGATTACATTACTTCATAATAACTGTGACAAAAAGTAATCTATTTCATTGTATTGGCATTACATTTTGTTTTCTTTTGCTCATACAATATCCTTTCAATAATTCTACACATTGATTAATTTTTTTTACACTCAGAAGTAATGATCTTTTGTCAGGAGGACAAAGTTGCCAAAAATCTCAATTTTATAGTCGTAACCCCACAAAACAATATCAATGCAAAATGTATGCATATTATAATGTGAAACATTTTTACTCATGAGCATGCTTGTTTAATCAATTTAACGAAATTATTCCTTGTGTGTAATAAAAAAAATAAGAGCATTTACTGCGAGCGAGCAGAGTACTACTACTCCTGAAAATATGGGAACGTCTGACGTGTCACATCACGCATTCTTTATAAACGCCGCTAATCGTATAATCTCGTATTATAAAAGCACACATATAACACTTTTTTTATGATGCACGTAATCATGTAACCCGAGGTAAGTAGAATCACTGTAGTAGAATATACAAAAAGCACATTATATACTTATCTACCTACATATATGTATGTACTTTTTTGCGCTCGTTTTCTTTAAGTCATATTATAATATTAAAAAAAAGTTTGAAAGATATTTCATACGCACAATAAAATATATATTAGGTTCATATAATATATATTAAACGGTTATAAAAAAAACTTTCAGCAAACTTATTTAAAGAAATAAATTGTTGAAAGGAGCAGCGTGTGTGTGTGTGTTAAAAAAGTAATAACTATTCATTGCACCAAATTATTCACGTAAAATACAGTGCTTTTATTTATAAATGTTGTACATTTTGCATCCAAATCGACATCAAGTTTTTAATCTGCAAAATTGATCGCCTATTAATTCAATAAATAATATTCAAAATGAACGTTTATTGCCTCATCATATTTTGTACTTTTGACAGATAAGGGTTAAACAGACATCAACATTGCCTTGTTTTTGTTCTTCATTTACAATGTCAAATTTGTTAAAGATAAAAAGGAATACAAGCTACCATTTGTACATTTTATGTATATCATATTATTATGCCATGATGATTATTGATTAGTGTGAAATGTTTGATAGCCAAAAAAATATATGCGAGATAGATTCTCTCTGATTTTCATATTCTATTATTTTTTTTGCTACAGATAGATAGATGGACAGAAAAGACCTCACACTTGAGCATTCATTGTATCTTGTATCTCTCTAAAACTCTTACGTATTCATATTATCCTAATGCTTTTATAAAACTGCATTTTCTCTATATAAATAGCATTGATATGTACGTTTAAATTTATAGATAAACAATATATTATTATAGTGATTCATCCTAATCTAACATACAACATAATAGCCTTGTCTTGTGTATAAACCAAATAAAAATAAATGTAATTTACATCTTTTAAAACACAAATGTTGTTGTTGTTAGGTTGTGTGAGAATAAAATTTTGTGATAAAAGTTTTGATATATGTATACTATTTGTAAAATAATATACTCCCTCGCACGTTTCCCCTCATTAATGCCAAGTGGCAAGAAACTATATGGAAAACCGGATGGAATCATTGTTTCACATAATAAGGTCGAAAATATTGAGTTAGTGGACAGATATGATAATAACGATAATTATTTGCCTTAAGCCTAAAAGAGCCCTCTCATTATTATTTACAACACAACACAGACGAAGGAATAGGCAAAGAAGAAGAAGAAGAAGAATGGAGGCAGATAGGGAGCGTCTGTTACAAAGCTGATAAAGTGGTTGTTGAACGTAGTTCACTAGAAAAACTCTCTGGAAGAAAATGTGGAGAATTATTTCGGAATTCCCTTCATACATCCTCCACTCAACTCAAGCTTCACAGAGAAGTAGTTGTGTGATTGTATGTAGTATAATATGTGTGGCTGCAGAGAGTAGTAGTAGCAGTAGTAGCAGTAGTAGCAGTAGTAGCAGGAGGACTTTGGAATGGAATTAAATTGGTGTTAGAACAAGTATATATGTTTTTGTGTAATAGGAGTGCGACTACTGAGACTGAACTCAATGAACAAAACG
>JAHZNC010005037.1:0-11289 GCA_027744095.1 Zhuqinia jingwanae | reverse complement strand
GGCATGGCAGGAAGAAGTTTAGGAGGAGGCTCAAATACAGATCACAATAAGGACATTGACATGCATCCCACTTTCCATGAGCGGGATCCTAAAGGTGGTGCTCGCGCCAGTGGTAGAACCTTCTCAAAAAATCTTGACAAAATGCCAGCCTCTAATGCTCCCCGCTTTAGAAGTGCTGTGAAAAAACGTTCATCCGCGCTGTCCGTCCAAATCAAACAACTTGGTATAGATTCAAGCACACCAATCGTACAAGGGGACTTAATGAACTTCACCCATGAAAGTAAAGTCGGTGGCGGTGCTATCTCCACTACAAATAAACCGAAACGAAACCGAGATAGAACAAATCCTCGAACGAAGCAAACAGTTGGGCCAAGAAAATCTAAATATGTTACAGATTCCCTCGGAAAATCCAATAACCTTTCCACCCATTCGTCTTTGTCCAATGCCAAGCCACCTCCGACCACTGTCAAACCAGCCCCAACCACCGTCAAACCAGCCCCAACCACCGTCAAACCACCTCCCAAAAAACAAACAGAGAGAACAAAGATACATGCAGTCAAGATGAAGGATGGAAGATTCCTTCAAGTTGCATCAAACAAGTCATCAGAAGAAAACAAACATGTTGATGTCGATAAAACCAAAAACCGGAAAAGGAATCGGGCAAACCCCAGTCTTCAAGCTAATACCACTTTCGGAAATGCAACAATTGAAGAGGAATATGAATACCACTTGTTGAATGACTCGGAAAATCGAAGGGAATTTGTGGAAAACCGGAAAAATGTGCCAAGTCTACTAAATGCCTCTTCATCAATGTCATCATCAAATTTTGAAAACTCAACCGACATCCTTGTACGTCTTGAAAACAGCTCTTTCTCTGCAGGTGCTGGTATTTTAGGACCACGAAATATTACCGAAGAATCTGATTCATGGGTACCCGACTTTGATGATAAAGAAGAGGATGAGATGAGTCCTATAAAAAGTGGCGTTTTGTCTATACCCGGGATGGATGAGAGAGGTCACGTGGTGAAACGACATTCAGTTAAAAGACGAAGACGAAGATATAAGAAAAATAATTAGCCAAATCTTTTTTTTTTAATTTCACTAGTTATGATGTATGTACATGTTAATAATATGCATACATGTGACGTAGAAACGAATTTTTTTAATACAATTTTTATTTCACTGTGCAAGGTTTGTCGGCGTGTAAAATAAAAGATAACTCAGTCAAAGATGTACTAATAAATAAATAATTAACAATTNACTGTGCAAGGTTTGTCGGCGTGTAAAATAAAAGATAACTCAGTCAAAGATGTACTAATAAATAAATAATTAACAATTTTCTTTTTGACTGATCCACTAACAAAGCGTACAGGAAATATTCACACTTTCCTTATCAAGTCGTAAAACTTCACATGCAACACATGTCTCAAGGGATCATTCACAGAATACGTGGTACATAAAAAACAACGCTCCAAATTTTTACCACTTTGGTAAGTAGGTATGTAACTTTTTTTTTTGGAAAAGGAGTAAAATATGAGAGATTCAATTAACCATTCACATGCCACTCCAGCACAAACATGAATGCATGCATGTAATACCCCATTTATACATATAGGTAGGTGGTTTATAATACTACAAAGCAATAACAAACAAAATAAAAAACGCTTATTCTTTGACAAAACTAAGATTAGATTACTATCAACTAAGCACGTAATTCAGTAGACATTGAGTAATAAAAAACTCTTCTGACGTAAGATGCATTGATGAACACTGACTTGCTTGAAGAACGGAAGAGTGGCGTCGTTAGTGTAGTTTTTTTTTATTTTTTGAATAAACATGAATAAGATTTTAGTCCATTGTACTTTGTTATTTTTTGTGGTGATTGATGTTGTTTTTGGGGAAAATGGGTTAGTAGAGTTTTCTGAAGATGATGGAATCTTCAATCAGGATGAGCCCGCTTTAAAAAGCGAGGTGATGGAATCGAAAATCCACCATCACCGTAGCTACAAGGGTGAAAGGATACATGATATGAGGGCGGATCAACTTTGTAGGCCCCTGAGAAAAAACAGTGGCAAGAGAATGAAGTGTCAAGAGATGGGGAAGTTTCCAATCCAAAATGAGTGCAGGAGTTTTCTTATTTGTCTCAAGTAAGTTTACTGCTCATTTTGAACAACATATACAATTTAATTTTTTTCCGCTAAACTTTGTTTTTGTGTTTAAATTTTCAGGAAAGATGTCAATCCCATATTTTCATGTTGTCCCGTGGGTCTTCGCTTTGACCATTTAAAACGAACATGCACCGAACAAAAGGAAGCGCGATGTTACAGTGCGAAATTTATATCTGCTAATTAAAAGTTTTTAATAACTTTATTCACTATATCTAAATGTTATTATTTACGTTTGTACTTTCAGATGTATGTCAAGAGAAGGGCATCAGATACGCTGACCTAATCAATCCACGAAGATATCTCGAATGTTCCAATTTGGGTATTCCTGAGTCTTTCCCTTGTCCGGAAGGAAAAGATTTTAACGATGAAACCAAAGAATGTGAAACTATCGAAAGCGATGAAGACAGTGAAGATGCGGTAATCGCTGCGGAATTTGACGAAGCCTTTCGCAGATCATTTGGCAGGCCACCTTTTGAAATTTTCAAAGAAGATGACGTTTCAAACGAAAGAAATAGTACACCTGCTACTCCAACACCAGTTGCTACAATGAAAAATAATGGGGAGCCTATCCAGATTGTCAATCTTGATCTGGGCGATGGTGACGAGGAAGCCGTTGAAGATGTAGCGGGAAAATCGCCATTTCTAAGTAACGAAATTCGGTATCAGAAGAGAAGACTAAGGAAAAGGTATGCTAAGGAACCAGTATATGATGATGATTCAGTCGAACCCCCTGAGGAAGAGCCTGAAGCTACTTCAACAGACAAGAAAGATGAAGAAAAAGAGGAGGAGGAGGAGGAAAGTAGTTGGTTTGAAGTGGACTCATTTATAAAGCCGATTAAACGTCTCTTTGGACTTGGTGGCAAGGATGAAAAGAAAAAGAAGAAAAAGAAGGCGCCTGTTCAAGATTACGACAAATAGAAACGAACAACTTTAAGCTTTAAAAAAAATCAAAATCGACTATACATTCCTTATTCACAATATGATTACTCTTCACCGCATAAATTCCCAAAAAAAACATGTCGTAAAGCATGATATATTAGAATCATTCACTAAACACGTTACACAGAGTAACCAACATCAACCATGGGGTCCGTATTTAACACGATGTTAACATTATTATGTACACGGGGGTCGTAAGAAGTAAATGGGGGGCTAGCCTATCCTAACCCACACCTACTCAAACCGTCACGTTATATGCATATTATACAAATATGTAATTTTTTTTATTCTTCTTGGCATTATCCACTAAAACTAAGATTAAAGTACCATAAACTGCTATTAACTTGATTCATGTATAGAATAAAGTAATAAAAATTATTATCACATCATTTTTTATTATTATTATTGTAATAATGAAAACATACACTTGCTTGAAGACCGAGAGAGATACAATTGTCGTTTATCATTCTTATTTTTGGAGATGACATCCCAATTTTCAATCTAATCAATCATGAAATTTACAATGTGCTGTACTTTGTTATTCTTTATGGTGATTGATATCACAATTGGGGAGACCGGGTTGGATGTCTCGCCTGAAGATAAGCCTGCTAGTGTGAAACAACGGGTGATAGAATCAAAAATTCATTACCAGCCCAAGGTGGACAAGAGGCACACAATGAGATCCATTCAACCTTGCAAGCCCTTAAGAAAAAGTGCCAAGATACTGAGGGAATGTCATGAAGAGGGCAAGTTCCCAATAAAAAATGAGTGCAGGATTTTTCTCATTTGTCTCAAGTAAGTTTACTGACAGTTTCTCATACTACAAAATTATAATACTCTATTGTTTGTAAAATGTTGTTTTTGTTGTGTAAAATGTTCAGGAAAGATGTCACACCAATTTTTTCTTGTTGCCCAGCCGGTCTTCACTTTGACCATCTAAAGAGAACTTGTGTCCCGGTGGCCCAAGCCCGATGTTTCAGTGGGGAAATGCACAACTTTAATACTATCTAGTTTAGTAGTTGTTTTAATTTCTAATTAAAAAATTTTGGTTTATACTTTGTTTAGACGTTTGTCAGAAAAAGGGTGCCAGGTATGCTCATCCCACAAATCCCATTGGATATTTTCAATGTACCAAATTGGGTATCCCCGAACCCCGGTCATGTCCAGAAGGGAATTTCTATTTTGACCAGGCAACCAAAAAATGCGAAGAGGATTTGTACGCTGCGGACCTTGACGAGACATTTAAAGTAGCTTTTGGCAAGTCATCATTTGATGATGACGACTTTTTTTATTTAAGCCAAGGTGTTCTTCCTTCTTCACCGTCATCACCAAACACTAAACAAGAAGTTCCAAGAACTAATAATAGTACAACGTCACCTGCTACAATATCAGCTACAACTGGGAAAAATAATTGTACAAAGTATGAGCAGATTATTGATTTGGATGATGATGACAGTACAGACTCAGAAAAAGTTGGGAAGATTGTGTCCTCTTTGGATAAGGTAATTGGAATTTGGAACAAAAGAGATGGGGAGCGTGGAAAGGTTATGGGGAAAATAGTAAAAATAGCTCAAGATGCTGATGATAAACATATCAAAGGAAATAGTAGTAGTGGTGGTGACTGTGGTGAGATATGAACTTGTTGCAAAAGGAAACAATGGCACGTGTATTTGTTTGGAGGTGGTGAAACAGAAAAATAAAAATAAGGAGAAAATGGCACATGTTCAAAGGTGACGACAAATGAAAATACTTAAGATTTATTTTTTTGCAAATGACCGTTATACCTTTTAATCAATAAAATTTATTTGCATTCATTTTAATATTTGATTTATTTGATTTTCCCCCAAATATACAAATAGTATTGCTGTTCGTACATTGAAATAATTTAATTGTCAAGTTACAGGTCAGTAAAAACGGTTTCATTGGGCTGATCCTTTGAAAATTCGATACACTGTCCCTCAACATCATCGTAACGATGCTGTGTCTCACATTTTTCCTCCTCTAACTCGCCGCTCTTTCCACACACCAAATATCCAAAGTCATCATCAGGGTGTGGAAACCGTGCACCTTCCTCTGTGCACACATCCACGCATTTTGCGTAGTCCGCGGCTACACAGCGCCGTAAAATGTGATGGAATTTGAATCCTTGGGGACAACAGATAAATACAGGCTCCTCCGAGGGCCTACAAATATTTTTTTTTTTTAATTTGTCAAAAGGATTTTTGTATCGTAATTTTGATTAGAAAATATTCCAAACTAGTTTTTCTCACCCGTAGCATTTTCTAAAGAGGAGACATTCATTCTTGATAGGAAAGCTGCCAGCTTTAGGGCAAGTGGCCATCTGTACTTTTTGTTCCCATGTGGGAGGGTGACATTCATTGACGTCGATACTGCTTACACCTATTTTTATCGTCCCGTCGTCGTCGTTGTGACGTCGTGTTTCAATGTAGGTTCCGTTATTCTCCCTACCATCATCTGTTGTAGTTTCGTTGTCACTTGCTTCCTGTGACACAATGCCATAGCCGCTAAGAATATCCATTACTGCCTCATATGATAGCCCCATTCCAGACGCAGTCGCTACAGCTGTCCCGTCATCCACTGCGCATTCATTAGTAAGTGCATTAAATTTGTCTCCATCCTTGCACGACTTGGGTTCTGGGATACCCAAGTCGCTACATTCAAGATAAGCCTTAAAGTTGTTGGGGTTAGGATATCTGATGCCTTCCTTTTCACAAACGTCTAAAAAACACGAAACAAATTTATTATTAAAGTATGTGTATGTGCTAAAGCAACCTTTTTATTGGGTATGACTATCATTAATTTTGTTTACTATTGCAACGTGCTTGATTCCTTTGAATGCAGTACCACAACCGATGATCAAAGTGAAAGCCTCTAGGACAACAGGTTAAAACGGGTTTTTCTTTTTCCCTGAAAAAAAAAATACAATAAAAAGATTGAATTTTTTGCAAAAAAAAAATCTGCTGAAAAATCTTATAATTTAAATGCATTTCCCCACAAAACCTACTTTTCACACTTTAGAAACATCCTGCACTCATTCTGAATGGGAATCTTGATCTTCTCTTTGCATTCGTTGTGTTTTATCACACTTTTCTTTAGTTTTTTGCAGTCCTGGATTTCCCTCACAGCCCATATATTATTCATAGTATCTTCCCTTTTGCTGAGTTGATGTGCGTAGAAGGATGAGCTGTCCAATTCTGACACTATTGCCCTAAATTTGGCATCATCATCATTAAAGAAATTTTGTAAACTTGTTGGAAACGGTAGTGCATCCACAAAATAACCAAACAAAAACATCAGCACAACCACTGCACTAAACACGACGGTTTTCATTGTAATATTAAATGAACTTACATCTTAATACACCAAAAAATATATTCATTTTAACACTTACACTTTACCAGACGCTATCATTATTTTATCAATGTAAAATTTTCAATGGTAAGATATTGCCAATCAGTTATTATTGGGCTTAGTTAATTTTTTGTATCTACTCATGTACTACAAAGCTATAATATGCCATTAATTTTCCTATTAGAGTTTAATGAATAAAAGATCATAAATCAACCAAATATATGTATCTAGTTTGCATCTAGGGTGAATAGTTAAATGGTATGCTGTAATGTTAGCGAAACTGTTGCGTGGTGATTGATGACAAATTATCATCATGATTAGTGTTTATACATATATAGCAGAAAAAATGGCATTGCGTATCCACAAAAAAAATCCGTCAATATTAATATCCTATTGTTTCGTGTTCTTTAAACTTAGTAAGTGGACATCCATCTTCTTTGTACATTTGTTTGCTTATCAGGAGTATATACTGGTTATCTCAAGCAAAATTATTTATGTCAATACATGTTTACGTTAACGCTAATAATTAGCGTTATAAATTGTTTTCTGAATCAAAGATTACGATTTAAAAAAAAAATAAAGATGTAAGACTTGTAAATACATAGCTGTGAGTTACCGCAGGCACTTAAAACACGTATTTCCTTTGTCGGTAACGTCGTCCCCCAGCAGACTTCGTACCTGTTTTCCATAGACTTTGGCTGACCTTGATATCATGACCTTGACCATGCGATCAACATTTCATACATTTTTTACATAAAAAACTTTGGCTGTTATGGAATCAACATTCATTATTGTTAAAATCCAGTATGCTGATCACCATTTTACATAATTTGAAAACTAAAAAATATTGCACAAAAAAAAACTTTTTTCAACCTAATTTGCACATGGTGCTTTTTGTCATATGCCAACATACTTGATATATTTAACATGCAACAAGCAGACAGATTATATATATCATGTACATGAAAAGATTTCGATAAATAAAATTGATAATTTATTTTCAGGTCGCCCCATAATGATTAAGCTGGATTCACAAAAAAAATATTTAATTTCAATTCTGGTGCAGATAACATGGTCGCTAGAAGGTAGGTAGAAATGATGGCTTAAATTATGTCAGTAGTAGAAATAGTCCTGCGACGGTATTATTTTCCGTTTTCTCCTTATAATATGATGCACCTGTTGATTCATTACTGGGGCAACGCGATATTCAGTCACATTGTCACTTGTTCTCGGATGAACAACCTCACTTGTAACCATCATTGAATTGTGTTCAGCACTCCAGTCTTTACCATCCAGAGGAAGCAAAACTAATTCCGACTCTCCATCCATCACTTGCCTTGTAATCCTATCTTCCCCTTCATTTGTGGGTCTCGGATTACCAATTGCTACAGGCTGAACTTGAACTGCAAGGTCACCAAGACCCCATTTGCTTCCGCCTTTTGACTTGGTAGTTGTTGTATCCCTTTCCGTTGTGCTACTTGAAGGGTTTGGTGACAACTCCATGGAATCAACCTCATCCATTTGGGAATTGGGGTTTGAGGGTAACTCAATAATAATATCCGTAGGAGGTTCACTTGAATATCCAGCAAGTGGAGTTGTCGGTTCATCAGTTTGGGCTACTACTGTAGTTGTTGGTTGAATGGTTAGGGCAAGTGTAGATGGTAGGGGAGTGGAAAATGATAGTGAGGATTCAGAGTTTACAAAATTAGATGCATCATCGTCATCACTGTCCTCCACGTCGGAACTGTTTGACGGTGTTGCGGTTGTTGCAGGTGGAATTATTATTGCCTCTGTTGAAAGTGCCACAAGTTCCAATGGAGGAATCACTTTAAATGTGGGAGGTGGGAAAAATTTACCGGGTACTATTGGAGCAAACAAGGATATTGGAGGTGCAGTCGTCGGTATCTCCCGGGGTTTTGCTGGTGTTGCTGGGATGGGGGATGATGTTGATCTAAAGACAAAATAAATTTGATGCATAAATTGAATGGAGATAATGGAGAATTAATTGACCAACGAAATAATTTGTTTGGAAATGAGATTTTTAGTTTTACGTTTTGTCGGTTTCGTCAAAGCTTGGATACCATTCAGTGCCCTTATCCTCGTAGCTATCAATTTCAAAAGTTTGTTGCCCGGAAGATATATTCATTGGTGAGCTCCTGAAACTTCGCCTGGAGCTATCACTCTCATCCGAGTCTTCTCCAAACACACCCTCAGCTTTGTTGTCTGGTTTATCAACGCTGCTTCCATTACTGCTACTATCCGTTTGATTTGACGTGGTAATTCCATCATGATGACGATGATGATGACTTGGTCTATGAAGGGTTTTAATCACTGGGATCTTTTCCGTGTTATATGACATCCAAAGCGGTATTGCATAGCCGTATTGCCCGGGTATCATTTGTCCAGTGTACGGATTACGAGACCAGAATGCCCCTGGAAATACATTAGGAGGAGCTGGGTGGTATTTCCACTCTTCATTTTGAAGAACGGATGGATTAATGACCTCAAAACTGTCATCTGGTTCATCACTATCATTTTCGTCGTCGTCGTCGTCGTCCACCTCAGCTATACTATCAACATCATCCACTGGATGGGGAGGGATGTCTTCGTAGTATACGTATTCCACGCTATTTTCAAGGTCTTCCTCTAAAAAATGATTGCATAAAAATGATACAATGGTTTAAAGGGTTCCTTTTTGACGTTTCTATACTAGACTCTATAAAATATTTATATTAAACTGGTAACTGGAATTTTTTTTATTTACTAAGGCAAAGCGCATCCCTGACTGGAAGACATTTTTTGACTATGTGGTCAAAATGCATACCATTTAGACAACATGCACGAATTGCTACAGCCCCCACTCTGAAAAAAAAGTTTAATTAAAAAAAATTCTGTCATGAATCAAAAATAAAATACTTGTTTTTTTTTTATTTAAAAAATCATACGTCACACAATGACGAAACACCCGACACTGATTAATGTAAGGAAAGTCTCCCGACGCAGTACAGATTGTTGCTGGGAAGAGATTATGGTCAAGACCCTCGCACAATGGAGAAATCTGCCTACGAGCCAGAGCATGATGATGCCCCGTTTGTGACTTGTATTTGTATCGTTTATTGTTGTGAATGGAATCACTGTGAACGCGTCTCCTAATGCCTTTGTTGTTGCGAGAGTATTTTGATGGGGACATGCTCCTATTGAATACGTAACTTTCAGAGTCGTTTATGTATAATGATAATAAATACATTACTGTCAAACAGATTTGAATAATATACACTTTTGTGAAAAACATTTCAAAAGAGAGGCAAAGCACAACTGGCGCATAGCACTTTGACCTAAAGTTAAAGAAATATTTTTGTATTGATTATTTTATGGTTAGAAAGGAGGCATAAGAACAAATTATGCTTTAAAAAAAAGAAATTTCATTCAAATCGATTTGAAAATAAACTTTATCAATGCATGCTTCAGATGACCTTATCGCATTATTACATTGTTTCCATTTGTGCTAGTATTTAAAAAAAATCTTGAATTTAGTTCTGAGCTATTGTTCAAATGAAACAAAGGGTAAAACTCTATGGTTGTACATCAAAAGAACTATTTTCTTCTCATGTGCCTGCTGCGTGTTTTTTTTGTGATTACATTACAGTATGTATTATTCCTGTTCCGAATGATGAATTGAAAATTAAACTTTTCTCATATTTTGCTGTTTCCAAATGTTCTCTAGCATCAAGATCGTTCTCATAATTCTCTGGTTAGTCGTGTTAAATATGTCGCGTAATATGATATGAAGGTTCCCCTGGTTTCTTTAGCCAAAACGCAAAACTTTAAGGTTGAAAAATTCGTCAAGTTTCTCCAACTGACTTGGTAGGATCCCTCCATATGTTGCTAAATCCAAGCCAACGTTATGTTTTTAATCATGACTCCACGCAACAAATACAACAAAGGCAAACCCCACGGCAAATGGAGCAAGCACCTTAACAGCTTGCCTCCGACCACTGCCAATTCACCTTCCAAAATATCAACAAGTATATGAAGCATAAAGAGCTAGACAGTAAAGACTCAACATGGTAGGTACCTTCAGAAGAAGCAAAACATGTCCATAATTTAAAAAAAAACAGAAAAGGGTGAAGAAACAAGCACTTCCCTATCTTTATTCTAATACCACTTCGGGAAATGCAACAATCGAAGAGGAATATGAGCATCGGATATTTGTGGAAAACACAACAAACGTGCCAGGTCTAGTAAATGTTTCATCATCAATATCAACGTCGTCATCAAATTTTTAAAACTCGACCGCTACCCTTGCTGACACAAGAGTACGTCTTGGCATACAGGTCTCTCGTATAACATGTATGTATATGATTATAGTTTGGTGATTAACGAGGGGATGAGATGGATGCTATCAAAAGTAAGTCAAGTTTAAATAGGGATTAACGGATATAGAACAGCTTTTATTCAAGCTTTTGAAATTTTCTTGTGTAAAATTTATTTTAACGAAAAAGTGGTTCGGGGGTGGTGAATGATCAAGGTCACGTGGTAAAGCGACGCCCTTGTAGAACTAGCAGAAGATACAGGAAAAATAACTACGTATTTAAATATTTTATAAGTTATATGTGTGTTAATATGTATTGTGTAAAATGTGTGAAGAAATATCTTTTAATATAATTTTTATTGTGCTGCAGCAAAGACAACCGCCTCAAATTTTGACCACTTACTTTTTACCAAGTAATTAAATGTGAGAATTAATCACCATCCACATTCTGCTAAAACATTTACATACATGTATGTATCACCCCTTTCACATGTGAAG
>JAHZNC010005036.1:0-13154 GCA_027744095.1 Zhuqinia jingwanae | reverse complement strand
CTCAAATACACAGCAAAAATGTAATTAATGATAGAATGACGACGATGTTGGTAATGATGAGGGGAAAAGGAGGAGATAGAAGATGGAATATCTTTTGCAGCAGCGGAGGAAGAGGAGGTAGAGAGAATAATATTAAGGCTGGAGAATTAAGAGGGCACAAAGTATAATGCATACATAGGTACATATACATATTTTCACAAAACACTTTTTGATTATGGTGCGAATGCACGCAGATGATGATGATGATCATCATCATCAGTAGCAAAAGTAAAGTATCCTGTGTTTGTGTATGTATTTATATATGGCGTGTGGTATACTGTAATTCTATTCATGGCATTGCTTTCTTTTGATAAAGAAGTTGATGATGATGATGACGCTTTGGCATTATGCTAGCTTTATAGCATTTCACATGGTTATGTGTAGAAAATCTGTACGTAAACAAAAGGGACAAGATGAGAAAGAAGGGAGCAGAGTTCTACTCTAAAAGCTTATACGCATACATATAGCTACACTGTTACTGCTTCAAATGAATATTTTCCGTTTATTTCCTGTGCTCATCTAGTTCTTGTCGGTTGGTTGTTGGAAATTAGTGAAATAAAGAAGGACATGAGTGAAGAGCCGCAGTGGAATTAGTTGACGGTGATGGTGGTGGTTGTTAGAATATATATCTTCAGTATTATAAAAACAGAGTTCCAAAAGGAAAAACTAAAGTTACCCTATGATTCTGAATTTAAGAATTAAATGAAACAAAGTTTCCTATTAATACGTATATAGGAATATATTTGTGTGGTATGCATGGCATGAAGCGTGTCCAACTAAACCGGGGAGAAAATGTACAAAAACAATATGACTGGAGGCTGCTGCTGCACATATACTGGTGGAGGGGAAAAAGAGGAAAGGAAGGTTATATTGTAAATATAACAGGGAAAAACAAGGAAGCAGAATTTTCATGAGATTTTCACCCTTTCCCGTTTAGCCTTTCTACATACCTATTTACCGTACGTGTTTATCTGAATTTTTCATTTAAAATATGAAGATGACCAACTACCATGCTTCAATAGTAAATTTAACTATATTATTCCTACCTATGCACCAAACGTGATATGTGTAGCTGACCTGCTTCCGTGATGAATTTTAAAAAATGCGAATAAATTTATTGCGGCGTTAAATATTACAATATATTGCATTTTAACTTCATAATTAAACCACATATTCCACAATTTGAAATATTTTTTTAATAAATTTATGAGGTGGTGAAGTGGTCATTCTAATTTTCATTACATACTTTACAAAAAATGAACGATGAAGCATAAAGGCATGCATATTTTTTTATGCTGCTGCTACGTATTAACATGATGATGATGATGATGTGAGCCATAAGCCTATGAGCTTATAGTTTATGTAACGAGGCTTTACATTTTATGTATTTTCCAAAGCACAAAAAAAGCATAAGACGATTCGCATTCACATAACTCAAAATTCAACAAACTGGTGCCATTAATTTTACGTACTGTTTTGGTCCCAACTCCTTTCCACAAACGAAAACGACATTCCTTTTAGATGTTCATGAATAGTTTGTGTCTCTTGTCAGACCTTCGAAAACCCAAACTGATATTCATATACATACACACAAACCATATAATATATCTACCAGTATTAGGAATAACTTTTTTCTGTTTTCTATAAAGTCAGTTTTTGCAATTTGTAATGGTATTATTGGTTCTTTTTGGTTAGTGAATTTTTGAGTATAAAAAGGTTGTACACACATATACTTCTTGTTCATACATACTTTGAATTTTGAAACCATGCAAATCTACCTGTATAACTATATATATTATTGTTATTTTACTATGTTTATGTTTAGTTTATTTAGCCATTTTCTTTTAAAGTGTTATTGCAACTTGTACCTATTACTCATTTATTGCTCATATACAATGTAGCAAAGACGCGTTTCTCGTGACGAACAAAATGCCATATAGGACACGACACACGATATCCCCCTCTCTAACTATTAAAACATGAGCGTGAAAGAAAACCTTAAGGATAGTAAAACAAACCCGTGAGAATTAGAGGATAAAAAACTGAGCAAATCACAAGAACAGCAAATGACTATATGATGATGAGTTTGCTGATGATAATGACTTTAAAGGTAAAAAAAAAGTAAGTACAAAATGAAGATGTTTAATGTTCAACTCATTTGTTATTTGATGTAAAATGAGCAAAGTGTGAAATGACAAGAGGAACTAATGAAAAGTAAACAAGCCAAACTCTCGAGACAAGCAATAAGTATAGAAGAATTACTACCCAAGTAGATAAGCGAGACAGAGAGAAAACAAAATGATTAACTCTCTTTTACGTTAGTCAGTCTACATGTTTTTTTTGTAAGAGAGCACTACGTAGATCTCTCAGCTCACAAGTGCATTAGACATTATTGGTCAGCTCACACCTGTGTCCGTTCCATAAATGTCCCTACGATAATGATGCTGTTCTCTATTTTGTGTGTTTACTTCAGTTAACATTTTTAGTACTAATACAACATTTATTTAAGGGCGACCACAAAAATTATATCGAAAAAAAACGTTGAGTTTGTTTAGACAGAGCTTTTGCTCTAAAATAAAAATTTTGTTCACGATATTGTCAAAGAGGTCACTTATACGACATATTGTTTTAGGCTATCACTAAAATCAATCTTGTAAATACATTGCATTTTTGCTTCACACCACCACACAACGACACAACGGACCAGAGGGAATAGCGAATAGCATGAGTACCTACATTTTTATTATTATATCATTGAATGCTAGGGAAAATAGCGTAAAACGTGCATGAAAATATTATGCAAATGAATTATCCTCTCTCTCTGTTTGTGTGACAGAAAATGAGTAGGTACGTCAACTGTGTGTGACATTACAAACCAATTTTTTCGGCTACTTTATTGCCACCCTACTGCTATCAAAATGACAATTCATGAGCTCTATAGCATTGCTGCAACTACTCTACTGAGACAGGGAAGGCAGTATGATTACTGATTACACAACAAAATACAAAGCAGTAACTGGGGGACATATATTACGACGAGCATGTGCGTGGTCTGTTGGTCATTTTTGTGTGCGGCTCTCTCAGTATTGGATATATTATACATACTTCGTTAAGCAATCTTCCTTTTCTAGTTTTTGTATTGTTTTTTTGGTCGAACGAATTGAAGAGCAAAAACGAGGGTCTTCTTCCTTTTTAAATGTTTATGATTTTTTTTTACAAGTTGCAATAGGAAACTTGTCCAATCTATCCATATTCATTCATCCATCTATCCCAAAAACAAACCATGTGGACACATATAATATTATATTTAAAAATGAAATAATCTGAAAAATACGAGGGGCATGTTCTCTATAATGTCCTTGTCCAAATGGTTAATATTTTTATAGAAACTAGTTTTCTATTCTTTGGATGTACTATTATTTGTGCTTTAACTTTTCACAGCTTTCATTATTATTGAACTTTTTGCTGGAAAAATGACGAGACAAATTTTTTATCTACAAAGGCATATATATATAAACTATGTGTTGGACTTACTTGAATTAGTACGTATAAATTTCAAAGGAAAAGAAAACTAAAAGAAGAAGAAGAAGAAGAGTTGTGGGTTGTTAGAAAACAAGTTAGAAAGAGCGTAATAAAATATAAGCTTTTGAAACGAGCTCGCACACACTGCGACTGCATAGTATGATCACAGATAGACAAGCTTTTTTAAAGGCAAGGGGAAAAAAACGCCAACTGCAAGCCAATTCATTTGGCTCTTCTGCTGCCTGTGAAGGTCTCTCTCCGAACTCGGAACCAAATGGCTTGTTATATTGCATATATCGCTACGTGTAGAGGGGACTCATGTTGTATGTCAGTTTGTTTCCTCGTTCGCAGAAAAAAGAGAGAGAGGAAAGTCGAGTCGAGAGAGATAAACTGTAAACGATGTTATATGACACACTGTGGGTGAATTGAAGGATACCCGTTAAAATTTAGCAGGCAATATAGGAAATAGTAAAGTGTGTGTGTATGTGTGCAGTTTTGTAAGCATAGTGCACTACATATATCACTTGTACAACTACTACTACTACAAAACTACGAGATATTATTGTATTATATAAAAGGACCGTTTTTAGCAACAGAAGGCAAAAAAAAGTTTAATAGCCCCAGTCATCCTCCAAACGAGTCATCTTCGTTTCGTCGGATGAATAGCTTTTTTGGGTATTACACAGGGCTCATAACAAGTAGGTAGTTTAGAGTAAAAAGGGTATATAAAATATAAATGAAGGCAATATATATATACACACCCGTTCATAAGAATATACACACTTTATATTTAAATGGCATCATGGATAGTTTTGTGTTTGTACATTGCTTTGTGGAATGGGGACTCTGTCTGGTAATAAATATGCATTCATGGACATTCATTCATTTATATAAACAGGAATATATGTAGGTATACATAAAATATCCAACTAAAACCCATATATAGCAAAGTAAGTAGAGTAGCTAATATTAAAAAGGAAAACTTTTAAGTGATATATATCGCAGTAGCGTAGCAGTAGAGTACTTGAATGAAAATGTGTGTGTGTGTGTGTGTGTAGGAAATTGGAAGAATGCACTCGCAAGGAGAATATCAAATTGGGAATTTTATTGTCAACTCATGTGCCATGAAATGTTGTAAAAAAAAGTATAAAAAAATATATGTAATATGTAATGTAGGTATATTGGAAAGAGTATCTAGTAATATGAACAGGAACTGTATCTTTTATACACATTCTGCATATTATTCTGCTCGTTTACTAGGTTGTTGGTGTGTGTGTATGCGTTTGTGTGCTTTTACTTCTCTCTCTCTCTCTCACACTCAGATTGCAAAAGATTCCGACTGATTCAAAATTTCAATATTATATTTATCCCTGTAGACGGTAAAACAGCAGAAGACAAAGCAGTGTGTGTGTGTGTGTGGATCTCTGTAATATGAAATTTTACAAGAAGAAAACGCTTTATTATTATGATGATGAATAGTTGTTTTAGAACTTGAAGAAGGAAAAAAGGGGGAAAATTTTGAGAGAATCTCACACACACAATAGGGAAGAAAATAAAATTATATACCTAATATTAGGTATTATTTTATGTATGTATGTGGATATATGTAAAGGTAATTTACACACTGATGAATGGTTTGACTGAAAATTGTGAAAATTCTCTAAAGATTTATTTATTTTTTATTAAAAACTCTTCCGACTCTTAATAAAACTCTGACTTGTTTGTATATCAGATTGAAAACATGGATGGCTGTGTATAAAAGTAAATGTGTGATTTTAATTAATGTTAGATACCATTTGTTGTTGAACTGAGGAGAAGGGTTGATTTTTTTAAGGATATTAGAAAATGAGATGATTTGTATGCATAAGAATTATGCTATTTTTACGCAAAATCATTCAATGACCCTTCTGCTGCTGCTGTGCTGGAGGATGAGATTAAAGGATGTAGAATCAAGATACTTTTTATGTAAAAAAAATCTTTCGGATTGCCGATTGTGATAAAAAGGATAAAATTTATAAAAAAAGGAAATTGTAAAAGCCGGTGTTGTTATTACCAAAAATGCGTGTAAGGCTCTTATGTGTACATGTGTGTATACCTACATATATGCATGCATATGTTGATTAATACTGAACAAAAATACTGAACCGGTTTAGTCCATCTGCTAAAAAGGTCTGCAGAGTAAAAAGTCTCTTTTGGGTTATCTTCATACATCTAATCTGAGTATTCCACACTAACAATTGTTTGATTTGATGTGTGTATGCAATGCAGTTCAATTGTATAGGGAATGTGTAATGTTTTACATACATATCTAGTTGGTATATATGTTAATGCACGGATGACGGACGGCTACATTTGCAAACCAAACGGAGACGGAGATACGGCTGGAGGAATCTGGTGTTTGCAGAAAATATATTTATTATATATATATTATAGACACAGAATGCAGCACAAGCCAGGTAGGCATTCTGAACTTTTTTATGGGCTTTTTGCACGGAATTTATTTTGTATTCAGATTGACTGTATAGACTTGTTGGGTATGCATGGTATACGAATACCTACATAAATATATACATTTTATTTTAAGTATTTTCTACAAGGATGTTGATCATGATGATGATTTTAGCAGAGATTTAAAAAAAAAAGTAATCTGGATGTATAAAAAATTATCTTTTTAGTTTGTAAATCTGCAAAAATGTGAAAAGTGCTTGTACGCGCATTCTTTATTCAGCTGTTGATTTAAAAAGATGAGAAAACCAGATAAAATTCAAAACATGATGTAAGTAGTAGTAGGTACTATACAGGGCTATAATAAACTTATCTGTTTATAGATCAAGCATATACTTTACTGGTGAAAGATTTGCATAAATTAGGTACTTCACGGTTCGGTAGTACATGAATGGCCATCTTGGAAAAATTTACCCCAAGACAGCTCCCAAAAACATTTTAAAAGTTAAATTTGATTGAATTTTTCTTGAAAAAATTTTCAATTTTGTTTTTTCAATGAATATCATGCAGCTTCGTTAGTCTTTGCCAGTTGACCATATACATAATATGTACATTGTAGAAAAATCAATTTAAAAGATTTTTTCCTTTCCTTACAATTAAAATGGCATTTATTTTCTGGAACAGATTGCTAACAATTTGGTTTCCTATCAGATTTTTATAATGATTTGCTGTTACATAGCCCATTCAGTTAACTTGCAACAACATACAGTGGCACGCATTAAATATGCAAATTATACTAATAGTGAACATTACAACATTCGGCAACAGGATAGCAGGAGCAATTTTCTTTTGTCCTGCGGATAGATTGCTGAAGTAGTAATAAATTCCCCATTTGCTCATTTAACTGTGCGTGTAAAATCGAATGTTCTCTCTCTCTCTCTCTTTCCTACTTCTCTGCAGATGCAAGACGATTGGCTCTTGGCTTTTTTTTTGTTTGATGGTAAAACACGGACTCAACTAGTTAGCTACTTTCCTTATACGATGATGATGGGTAAAGTGGGTATAGTATACCTATTAAACAAAAGCGATTATACTAATAGTGAACATTACAACATTCGGCAACAGGATAGCAGGAGCAATTTTCTTTTGTCCTGCGGATAGATTGCTGAAGTAGTAATAAATTCCCCATTTACTCATTTAACTGTGCGTGTAAAATCGAATGTTCTCTCTCTCTCTCTCTCTCTTTCCTACTCCTCTGCAGATGCAAGAAGATTGGCTCTTGGCTTTTTTTTGTTTGATGGTAAAACACGGACTCAACTAGTTAGCTACTTTCCTTATACGATGATGATGGGTAAAGTGGGTATAGTATACCTATTAAACAAAAGCGAATGATTAATAAAAAGGGTTATTATATAACATTATAATCAAATCCCACATGTCCATGTCCCTTATGTGTCTGCACATATATTATTTCGTGTATTGTTTGTGCAACTGGTTTATTTTGTAGAAAATTATATCCCTTTCGTTCTATTGCAAAAGACTGCTGCTGCTGATGTTGTTGTTGTTGCCTATTTCTACTTTTATGGCTATCTACAACAACTACTTGACTGTGTATATAGATAGTAAACTGTGTAATTAATGATCTGAATCCGAATCGCTCATTCTTCTCATCTGCCTCTCTTCTCGGTATAAAAATACAAGTTTTGCTCAAACTACTCATCATCATCAACCAATTTAATTACTGATCAATATATACAAAATGCAATTATATTACAAGCTTTATGATTACTAAAAATGCAAAGTTTAGCACGACGCGAGTTGATACCAACAAACAACAATAACAGCAGCTTCTTGTCCCGTCGTCATCTGCTGCTTTTATTGCCTGATGCCACTTTTATAATCTTAAATACATACATTGTTGTTGCATATTATATTTTTATTAAATGTAAAAATCAAACAGTTTGGTTGGATTAGATCAGCTCTCAAGTAAAGAGAAAACTTTTCGATAAAAATTATTACACAAAAACAAATCCCAATCTGCCCAATCCATTATTACTACTCTTCTGCATCTGCATTGTATGTACCTACACACAACCTTACATTTTACATCGTGACGCATAATAATAATGACGATGATAATCAAGAAGATCATCATCATCATCATATGAGTCTTTTGTCTGATATATCCCTTCTTCTTTTTCCATCTGATCTTCCAGCAATACAATACGGCAAATATATATACAGACATAAAAAACCATTTTAGATATTTTTTTCGCACAGCATGTCGTTTTGTTACGAGTCTGGTCTCCACCTTCTCTCTCCCTCTGAGTACACATGTATCACAATACTTCAGCTCGGCTTGAGCTGCCATTTACCATTTTTCTTCACTCTCACTCTCTCTTCTTCTTCTTCCTACTACTCTATCTATCCAACAAAAATAAAAAAAATTAAACTTAACAATTTTATGTTTAGGGCTGCTTTTAGGGCTTACTATACTACTGTATAGGTACACAGTACACATATTTTCTATGATGTATTTATTATGTATGTGTTTTGTGTACACACATAGAATTTTGCTCTAAACTGAAACTATGCTCGTTTTTTCCATTGTTACATACATTCTTTCTCAACTTGTCTTTGTAAGTTGTGTGTTGTGTTGTGTGTGTATTGCTTCTTTATCTTATTTTTTGTTGTATATATACATACACGGTGGTGCATGCCTATATATACACTCCTCCTCCACAGGAAGAAAAACGACTCCTCCACTCCATTTCCACTCCATCAAGGGAAACTATCCACTACTCCAGAAAAGAGAAAGAAGAAGTATAAAAAAACGACTACTTCATCCTTTTTGCTTGCTTGCTTCATTCCTCCTTGCAAACTCAACTCTCTCACTTGAAGCATTTTTTTTCACTGCTTATTCTTCGTCGTCTTCTTCTTTTTGCTTCCTTTATCTAAAATATGATTATCTGGAAAACTTCAAGAGCACCACTACCATCATATCACTACTGCCAACATACATACCTATACTTATACTTACAACAACCAACCATAACATCATCACGATACTTACATCAACCAAGCACTTTTTCTCCTTAAAAAAGAAGTAACAAAACATGTAGGTATAGGTATACATCCATATATATTGCACAGTCCACATACAAGGAAAAATCCATATTTCCATTTATTTCCAACTTTTCAAGCGATTTTCTCCCATGTCGATCGCTTATGGGCATTACGTGTCAAACAAGCCAAGCAAACTGATTTCTCTGCCAGTACCACCATCAACCATTATTATCATCATCATCTTCTTCATCGTCATCCGTACCAGCTAAGCTCCTTCCTCTCTTGTTATATAATGTAGGATGGTGTCTTGTAGTTGCTACTTATTTGAGAGCTACCTTATATTTTCTCATTCTTCTTTTAAAACAATAGTAAAAACAAAGCGGTTTATGAAGCAGAACACTAGTGTAAAGTACAGAGAAAAGAAAATGATTTTTTAAAAAATCAGTGAAAGCGTATGGCTTGATATTTTGTATGAATGCGGACTTGAGAATTATTTTATATATGTTATGTAAGGTTATGCGACTTGAAAAACTTTTCTTGGAAGGAATATGATGTAAAGAGTGTGTCGGCTTTTGTTCTTGTTACTAGATTAAAAAATATTATTTGTTGAGTTGAAAAGGAAGCAGAAAAAAGGAAAATGACCAAAAACGAGCGTCCATTCTAATTTTTGGTTGGATTTGTAAATGTAGTCCTCTTTAAATGAAACAAGAAGCAATTTTATACTTTCTCTACTTTTTTTTTTCTCTCTCTCTCTCTCTCATGTAGTCCCTTAAATAACTTGTAGATTTAGATTACAATTTTCTCTGGTAAGTAAATAGTCTGCTTTGGAACAGCATGCAAATAATGCCGAGCCATGTAAAAAAAATTGGACGAAAGGAAAGGTCGCCTCCAGCCAAGCAGCAGAAGTTGCATAAATTTTTTGACGGGTTTTGCTTTTTTTACTCTTTAGGACAATCTATATGAGAAAAAAACGATTGGTGTATTATTTTTTACTGTTTAGGATCGATCCGTGTTATTGTATGCGTCTACTTTGTATATACATGAACCATGAACTAAAATGGCAGCAACTCTACACTTACACTATTACTTGGAAAAACCTTGATGTTGATGATGATGATGACTATGACGATAGCTACATACTATATAGTCAAGTAAGTCGACACAAAGTGAAAAAAAAAGAAAAAAAAGCTCAGTTCTTCTTCCTATGTGTGTATATGCTTGTGTCGCTATTTTTTAATATGAATTTGGACAATGTCTATAAGCTACATGCTTATAGGATATTGGAAGAATGAAACAGACAAAAAGAGCATCGAGCAGCATCTCCCCAGCAGGAAAAAGGAAAATACTTTCATTTGGTTTTTATTAGTCCCTGCACATGTTAGAGTACAAATGTACATAACATAATATAATAATAATATCAGAAATAGAGAGAGAGATGTGTAATGTACCAAGTGTAACGGAGTCATAGTGGCAGCAGAAGTATAACAAGCAGAGAAAGAGAAAGATAAGCCTCTTCTTTGCTCTTTCCATTCCAGGATAAAAAAAAAACTTTTTTTCTCCTATGTTCGAAAAAAAAGAATGGTCATATGTCATATATGCAATATGCCATATAACAATACATAGGTACATGGTAATATACTTGCCATAAGGGGGCAACTTGAGTTTTTGCGATTGTAACTGGTAAAAGTTTACTGCGAGAGAAAAAAAAACAGAAAAAAGTAAGTAGGTAAGTAACCTTAATTTTCACTCTTGCAAACGAAGGAAAGGAATGAGAAAATATATAATTTTTTTTTGTTTTTTACTTGTTTACTCTACTACTTCCTCCACACCTACACTCCACCTACATAGTTAATATAAACAGAGAAAAAAAGTTTTATGTGATCACATAAGCATGTTTGTTTGATTGGATAATCTACTGTTGCCCTTTTGACTTGGAGTTTAAAAAGCGGATGAAATTTTGAATGTATGTATGTATATAGATGACCTTATTCATTGTTGCTTTCCGTTTGTAAAAATTCAATTTAAATTGCATAGATAGCTGATTAATCTGTATAAACAGGTTATAATAATTGATAATAATTGTAAATGTCAAATGGTAAAAGTAACGTTGAAGTAATTGAATTGATGATGACAGCAAAAAAATTAAAATGGCGGTGATATGGTAAAATAACGTGCAGCCTGAAGTTTGAATGTCAAATTGATAAAATTTCTTCATGTGACAGCTGTTAAATACATATACACGCTCTAAATATACCTAGACAGATGTACATATATATACATACAAGCGCTTTATGTGTAAATCATTTTGTCAATTTATTACGTCGCTCATTTCTCAGTGGTGGAATATGATTAAGCTATGATTAAACCATGTAGCTCGATATTTAGTGATAAACGACAATTGTAGATTATGAAGATTTATTGTTATGAAACCAACTACTTACTATAAAATGCCTACTTATTACATTATAAACATGAGCCTTTGCCGTAAATAGTTAAACTTTCATGAACAAAAAAATAATTAACGAATAGTTTTGGATTTAAAACCTCCAAATATAACGTTGTATAATAAATGTGTTTGCATACTAAAAAGGAGAATGTGTCGAGTAGTGTAATAAAATCGTTAACTAGGCAGTATATGGACACCTGGCTGTGTTTAATCAGCAGCTACCTGGGCATACAAAGTTATGCCATTTTGAATAATTACTTGAGGAAAAGAGTTGACATTATTTAATAACCTAAAGTACATGGTTGTGCAGTTAATATGGCTCATGCGATTTTCTCTCCCATCACTCAACATCACCCTCATTCCACCAAACATGTTCATTTTCAATAAATGTATATAAGTAATGTGCAGGTATAGGAATGTTTGCAAAAAAAATCGATGATAACTTTAATATCGAATAATAATAGCAATGCAAGTATACAAAGTATATAATTTTTTTGATGATTGGAACTGGATGCTTTTGTTTGTCGAATTTATTGCGTGGAAATGTATTGAAATTCATATGAAAAAACAAAAAAAGGCAGCAAAATACTGTGAAATTGAATTGACATGTGTAAAAATAAAGTTCAAGCCGGTGCGGTGGTCTAAAGTAGCCCGGAGCATATTATAATGCAACAAAAATTAGAAAACTCTCGACGAGACATGAAAAACGACTATTGTACAAAAATTGACACATTGACACATGGGCTATCAACGTTTGTAGATATATTTTTCCATTTCGAGTTGCTTTTGCTTGCATTTTAGAGTTCCAGTTGAATGTCATGAACAAACCGTATACTTATCTTAGATAAATACAACTTATAGTATGTACTTAGGTACATGCATTCATGTTGATTGTTGATTACGCTATTACGCAAATACCTATATATTTCTGTATCTCCTGTCTCTCTCTGTCTCTTTTGCTACAACATACATAACTGCAAGTCAATATACCACACTAACTTTGATGTTAGACGCCACACAAGTAACCGTTACAAATGCTACAAAATGTGAAAGAAACTGGGAAAAAATCAATGAAAAATCGAAAAATAGTCTGATAAGCTAAAAAAAACCTTTATAATGAAGCGTAATAAAATGTTGCGTACGTGTTTTCTATCCACACATAGCTTGTTATTTAGACAGCCATAACCCTTTCTCCGTCATATGCATGTAGTATATACAGATAGCTGTCTGATAATTCGTTTTCAGATATTTTATAGTTGATTAATAATAACACAAAGCACACTCGGGAAAAGGGAGCGATAGGGGAATCCTGACATTGCCATTCCGCATAATTTTATATTATAAAATACATTAGTTTCCTCATCAGAAAATGCATAATATGTTGTTCGTCTAGTAGTAGTAGTAGTTTTTCCATCCGATCCAGAAGAATTGTGTTGTGCCATGCAAAAGGCTAACTTGAAAAGCGTGTCTTTTTATTTCGAAAATGAAGAAGAAAAGGAGAGTTTTGTGTGGAAAATGATTATTATTGAAAGAAGTTGAATGCTGAATGGCACGATGGCGTACTGGAGTTTTAATACCAAGAAACAAGCCATGAGAAACTGGCATAGAGAGAGAGAGGAAAGGGGTGAATTTTAAT
>JAHZNC010005035.1:0-24508 GCA_027744095.1 Zhuqinia jingwanae | reverse complement strand
CACCAACGGAACTATATGTAAGTTTTTACCTACTTTTATTTATTTTTTAATCTTCTTGTAGCAAAAATAAATAATAAATAAATACATATTGTATATATTGATCAAATAAAGCACTCTCATTTTCGACAACACTCTGTTATATTTATGCTTTAAATTTATGAGATTTAGTATGTTTCACGAGTCAATTATTTGATAAATGAATGTGATAATATCGAATATAATATTAGCCATTCCCTTTTCATGCTTTTAATCATCATTAAATATATTGTAAACTGAAATGCAATATGGCAAATTGCACATTTTTTTGTAACTGTACATGTATTGGTATATATTTGAGTTGGAAATTAAAAATTCCTTAGATTGAATATGATATTCTCATCATCGCATATATGCAAAAGTTTGAAAAACTAGGGTAGTGTGTATGGTACTTCCGTAAAAGTCATCCATAAAATGGCATCACTCAACCCTGTATAATTATAGGTTTCCCTGCTTCTGCTGTGCATACGCTATGTTTTGAGAAAGTTTACATTGTAGCAAGTTGTAGTTGTCATAATAATAATGTAATATGCATGTAATGTAATAATAATATAATAGCAGCATCAATTTAGATAATAATTATACGATCATCATTTCAAATATTTTTTTTGCAAGTTGCTAAAAAGGTGGAGTGTTCGTGTTTTTCAAAAAAAAAATGATGGATGATGATGATATACTTGTTCACAACAATTCACAAAAAGATACAATGGGTCTTCCTGTACAAGCTGTCGAATAAGTAACTTGTAAAAAAACATACTTACCCTTTTACTCAGTTGACTTAGTTAAGGAATTTCATAGACCAGCCATGCAATGAACTATATTGCATTCTTTATGTAAGCGGATTTTTGTCCATTATAATTTATTCACGTGAGAAGAGAGACCTCTCTCTCTCTCGTTTTTTATACACTGGTGGTTAGATATATAGTAGAAATGTTGAGAGGCACATAGGAATTGTGAGAAAACTCCAGATGATAAAGTATTTTTTTTGAGATATGCATATACCTAAGTATAAATTATACATTTAGGTATAGGGTTGAGACTTGTGACTGATATAATAATATGCATAATATTAAGTGTAACTCATATTACATAATATGCCACACTCGTCTTTCGTTATGCTCTACCGCTGTCCTACTCAAAAATTATATGTTTTGACATTAAGCCAGCAGGCCATTTATGTCTTTATTTTTACTACGATAAATTCTGCGGAAAGAAAAAGAGAAAACTTTGGATTAGGATTTAAGTTCTTTTTGCGTGAAACTGGTAAAAATAAAGTACGACAAAAATTATTGATTTGCCTGATGCAAGACACGAAGAAGAGATAAAAATGGTGAAAATTTGGTAGGAAATTTGAATACCATATCTTTTTTTTGCATATTTTTGTGCTTAAAAGTAACATCAAAGTAAGTTAGGTGAAAAAAAAGTACGCGAAAAATTTATGCAAACTTTACTTACATGTAATCCTTTCATGTTTTCTAATTTTAAAAGTGGAGTAAATGCACAAAAGCTTTTTGAAAAAAAGAAGTAAAATACTTATAAACATGTTTCTATTTTTCTCGACCTTTCCAAGAAACAAAAATGATAATGATGTACATGTGACATATTGTGAATGAGGTCCCATTGAGATAAAAAAAAGTATTACAGGTACATACAAAACACAAAAAAAACTATTTCAAGCTGAAAAATACGGAGTGCATTTCATCATTTGAAAATGAACACAAAAGTGTAACATTCTCGGAAAGTATTAAACTGAGAGTAGTATTTTAAACCCTTGACAATGTATTCATTCAATAAAGTTCATAAAATTGGTATAAAAGCATTCTTCGAATGAAGGGATGACGTGTGGGCGAGAGGCATATGCCACAAAGTAATTTATTTAAGTTTCAACAATATGCCTCCCACGCTTTGTTGATAATAATAATAATAATTGGTAATGTGAGTTCCGATTTCCGACTTTCTGTATTAGGAGGTCACAAGGTTTTACTTGAACAAAAAAACAAACAGAATGCAAAGTGTGTATTTGCCAAAAGTGTGTGTCATTCATAACAAGTCTAGCTTGTGACATGAGAGAAAGTACGACTTGCCTTTCCTCTGACATTTCGCGTAATATTATATGTATTTCTTTTCTATTGCAAGTTTGCATAGAGCAATAACATCAATAGTGTGTAAGACCCACTCAAGTGGAAAAGTGGAGAAAACATTGAATGCAAACTGAGTCCATAGAAATGGAGTAGTACTTTCGTTGTTCGAAATTATAAAAAAATACAAAGTAAACCAAGAACTCACAAAGGAGGAAAAGGATATAACAAATTGAGAATACGTATGTGTGGGTGTATGAAGATTTCGCGTGTTTTATCTGTAATGCTATCAGCATTTCTTTCTGCTATTATTTTATTACTACCTATTTTCGCTTTGGATCACGAACTCTATTTACAGATCAGATAACATTTAATGGGTAAAAAAATAAAAATAAATATTTTTTTTTATCTATCATGTCTTTCGTCTAGTGTTCCACCAAGGAGATGAGGGAAAAAGCTGGTATATCATTCTCAAAGGATCAGTGAACGTGGTCATCCGTGGCAAAGGAGCCGTCACATCCCTTTTTGAAGGCGATGACTTTGGGAAACTCGCCTTGGTAAATGATGCTCCTAGGTAAGAAGACGAAGAAAAAAATATATATACACATACCTACATTCATAAACATATTGTGTAATAATATACCTCTGCAAAAAATATATGTAATATAAGCCTTCAACAATATCGAGCCATAATAACTGGAGAAAATGGTGTAGATATATATACAGCCCACATAACAAGTTGCTTTATTTGTTTTCTGGCACTTATCAATGTAGCATGTCTGGTCACGCACACTCAAACACAAAATACGGAAAACATATAATATAGTATAACAGCAGCATTCTGACAATTTATTACTTTGCCTGTCATGTCGACTTTCCTGTGTATTTATTTACTTTGATGCAAGGTAGGTAGCAAATAAGAGGGGCAATCTAAAAATTAAAGTGAAAATACACGCATACTATGCAACACAAAAAATACCAATAACATGTTTTGGAGCACATAAAAATGTCACAAGAAGACATATCGTTAGTTAGCATATATATAGATATACATACTTTTTGCGATAAAAAGTAGTAGTAATAAAGTATAACTTCCGTTTCCACTTTTTCTAAAAATGAAAAATAAATAATGCGGGCATTTTTTTTATTAGTAGAGTTATTTATAGATTTTTTCGGGGTGTATGCACTTTTTTACTATAATATTTTTTTTTGAGTAACTACCGAACTGATGTCGGTCGGTGTTAGTGGAAAAAATGACATAAAATGTGTGTGTATGTGTGCGGCTTTTCATTATCTGTCCGTTTTGCTATCTGCCCGAGTCGAAACTGTGAGTATCTGCCAATCCAAGTCATTACCAAGTAGTAATAGCAGCAGAGGCTTTATCAGCACTATTTTGTGGAGACATGGAAGGCCAGATATGCTGGTTTTGCTGCAGTGTTTTCATCCTAATAATAATAATACCGGTTCTAGCTGTAAAATAATAATTCTCACAATGCAACGTGTGTGTATCTTTCGCCTATTATAACACTATCAACTGCTGCGATATCATAAATTTCATATATATGCCAAGCTATTATTATACACACTATACATTTTTGTATTCTCAATTCCAAAAAAACGATTTTCATCCGATTTGCTCATTTTCCCCCTTCTGCTCATCATCCAGAGACAAAAAAAACTTATTAGATTCCTATTTGTCGGCCATCATTTTTCTCTCTCCGTGTTGTAATATGAACAAAGCAGATAATTGAAGACCTGTCATATACCCTTTCATTCGTTTAATAAGAAAACCACACTACTATATTATTGACTTGGTATGTGCGGACATAATCATCAAATGGGAAAAAATGATAAAGAAAGTAGACAAATGAGAAAAAAATGTATGCCAGGGTGGAACACACGCTACAATATATTGTACCCATGTACCATATTATTGGTGTCATATGTACATGTGCTATTCTTTCATCGTCAGCGAATAAAGTGAGTGATCCTACATCTTGTTGGGTCATGTGTTCTTCTTCTTTTTCACTTTCACGGACAAAAGGGTACACACACGAAAAATAAACTACAAGTAGCCATGATAAGATTATTATTATGATGAACATTCATGATGATGGCCTTCCCTTTCTCTCTCTCTCAAAAGTACATCTCAGTTTCCAAACAAGTTTCCCTTGAGTGCTCGCTCACACTGGGTGTTATATGTTTCCTGGATGGAGATGTTGCTATACTACACAGTATCTGGGTGGTGTATAGATGAACGGGAGAAAGAATGAAATAAAAGAAGGGATATACATACATATATGTGTGTTGTTGCTTGCTGTTATTAGATAATGGACACATACTTCTTGTGTATAATAATAATAATAGTATAAGTTGGTGTAATAAGAAGAAAAAGGAGGGATGTACAGAATTTGTCTTTTGTGGAAATGTATACTGTCATAACTCATTACACGGACTCTCACAAAGGTAATTGTATTAGTAGGAGAAGGAAAAAACTTTTTAGGGAAAATGAAAGGAGTTGCTTTTCACACAGATGCACACATATACTCTCAAACACAATAATAATAATAACAAGAGTAATATAATAAAGTATCGTAAAGTTTACAGACTTGTGTATTATGTAATGTGTTGTTATACTGGGGTGGTGGATGAAAGAATGAATGAAGTTTAGCGCAAATGCGAAAGTATAGAATATGCCACGACTCTCGAATCTATCTCAACTCAGTATTTATTTTGTTGGGGAAAATGAAATGTGTGTTCAAGTCCTTTTTGTAATATTATATGGTATACCTGCTTATTATTTTCCCATTTAATTTTACTCCAAATTTCATTATGTAGAAAATTCCAAGAATATCCCCATTTATCACTTTTCTGAAGTATCCTTTTATATTTCCCCTTTTAATAAGTCAATTAGAAATACGACTTTCCATTTTGTTCATTTATAATAATGAAACACGTGCTCACACCTGGACAACTACTATGCATACCTGGATGCGCGTAGTAATATGAGTTAATTATTCAGCAGAATGTGTATATTTGAAGAAAAAAATGAAATAAGTAGTGTACTTGGAATGAAAATGAACTCGAGGAACAAGGTTAGGTGACACCAGATGTCCACGAGTAACAAAGATACGAATCCCCATTTGGTCTTGTGATTAAACAACCAGGCTTCATATTCATGGTAGCTGAAATTTAATTAAACTTAAGTACATAGCGTGGCCGCATAAGGGCTTCCGCCGGTCTACATATGTAATAATATTTGGTTTCAGGTAACGACCATTGAGAAAATAAACCTAAATTGGAATTGAGAAAAAACTGATTTTTTTCTCCGAAGACATGCTTTTAATGTGGTTCAATTTCATTTGAAACACCAGATATCAAGGCTCTAATATTTATTTTCATATTGGCTTCTAATTTTTCTGTGAGAAAAAACAAATGGAAGTGTAACCAATGGAAGTAATAAAGTTATAATATTTTGCTTCATTCCGTGATCAGATTTTTCATGTGCCCTTATTCTTTTCCATTTAAAATTTCGCAACCATTTAAAAAAAACCTCCAGAGAATACATTTCGATCGGAATTCGTGGAGATAATATTCTCTTGTTCCGTCTTACACAATGCAATAAAGTGGAAAGTTCTTCTCTAAACACATTTTCACATGTGTGCACTTTACGATTTCAAATTCTTTGTATGTATGAGCATTGCATTCACATAGTGAGCGCTTGTATGGATCACATAACACAATACAAATGGGATGGATCCATGCACTACACATTATGTGGGAAATCCCTCGATATTTCACCTGTGCCTGGAAATGAATGTGTATTAAAATATAATATTAAACATTCCCAAGTAAAGTAGATCAAAGAGTAGGTATTTAGCAAGAAAAAAAACTTTTTTGTCTATTTTACATTAAAAAAGGATGAAACCAAATAATATAACAAAATAATAATAATATATATACATATATACAATATCTATTATATTATTCATTTGAAATGGAATGTACACACTTTCAATTATTTTTCAAGGAAGAAGATTGCGTTTAGGGAATTGGTATTTTATTTGATTTCCCCATTTTTATGCTAAATACTAGAAAAAGGAATGTGCGCTATTGTAAGAATATTAAGTAGACTTGTGAATACATACTTTCACTGGGAGAAAAAAATTGAAAAAGGGAGATTGGGGCGCACACAAAAGATGAAAGAAAAGGACATTTGTTCCGTTTATTATTATTATTTTCCAAGGAATGCTGGTAAATGATTGTGTGCTGCTGCTACGTGCAGGTAAAAAAAGTTATGCCATTGCTATTGCATATATACATATGTGTGGGCATACGTGCGCTTTCTTTCTACCTGTTGGAAATTATAGGTATGCTATTTGATTCTCCAGCAAAAAAATTATTACATTCTACAGTGCCACTGTTTTAAATTACTGATGAAAGACATTGTACACCATGTTCTCTCATTTCATTTTATGTTTGAAGTTTCCCATGAGAAGTGACTCATCCTTGACCTAACTTTTTACGAGCCACCATTCAACCTTCCATTGTGTATGGCCGTTGTTGTAATTTTCGGCAGACTACAAAGTAGTTTTCACAGACACACAAAAGTTATAGTCGATCACTTCGCTGAGATAACCACATCATAATGAACCGTCATATGCATATATTACATACATATGTATTACATATAATACATATGTGCACACACCACATCACACAAAACACATTTCCTCTTTTTCACACAAAACTCCTGCATACATAAATATAGGTGTGTGAATACCTGAATATACATAACATATTACAACACAACACATTATGTGGTATATATTTTGACTTTTCCTACAACTAAACGGTTAAAACTGGTTGGTTTTGATTTTTTCATATATTTATTTCACCCGCCAGACTGTTTGAAGACCCTTTTCTCTCATTTTCCTATTATCTAAATGGTGACTCAACAAAAGAAGTTTCAATGAAAAGTGTATGCACATATATAGTAAACGCAGTAAAAACTGCAAATATCTCTTGAAGCTATGTATATACATGTCTACTCATATGTACAAGTACATCTCGTATATATATTGTATACCACCGATATAACATCATCAATACTATAAATAGCTTTTCCAGTTCCAATATCATCATAAAAAATCATACTGCTACACACACACACACTACTATACAATCTGGACTCGTTTGAATTGAGAGTTTTCATTTCCTCGTGAACAAATTGAATAGAAGGTTTAGACTAGCCGTTCCCATTCACCTGGTGGAATTGATAAGACTTGAAAGCAGACATAATATATAGCACTGCAGTTTACTTTCTCTTGTCTACTTATATCACCACGGGCTCTATTACATTTCTAGAAAAGGAATTCTATTTTTCTTCTTCTCTCATTGCTCCTGTTGCAAATGCAAAAAAGAGATAAAAAACATACATAGGTAGAAGAAGAAAGTTTACTGGGAACTGGAAGTGATTATATTGCAGCAAGAAAGTTGAGAAGTAAAGGGTTAAAAAAATGCTCATTGAAATAAGTGCCAAAGGGGCTTTTCTCAGTTTGGCTTTACTATTTGCACGCTCCTGCTCCAGCTGCTCTTCTGTTCTTTTTAGTGTATAATCAACCCAGCAAATTATACAACAGTTTACACCTATATGTCAAATATGTTTATTGGTTTTATATTCGTTTTCAGGAAATAGAAGTGTATGTAGTTTTTTAATTTTCTGTAGAAGAATAATAGCACAGCTTAAAAAGAGGAAAAAGAGATCTTGGTTTTGGTGAAATGAGCGTAATTTTATTTTTTTACAGAGCGGCGACGATCGTCTGTCGAGAGGATAACTGCCACTTTCTCCGTGTAGACAAGGATGACTTCAATCGCATTCTGAGGGACGTTGAAGCCAATACAGTTCGCTTGAAGGAACACGGCCAGGATGTGCTGGTACTCGAGAAAATCTCAGCAAATAATGCGAATCCTTACTCACATTTCAAGTAAGTATGAATTTTTTTTCTCTCCCTCTTTCTTTCTCTCATTCTTTCATTTATCCATTACAACTTCAATAGAGTTTGTATTTAAAGTTACAAGAACACACGTCCTAACAGCAGACGCAGCGGACTATATAGCGAGTAAAAGAAACAAGACGACGAACAAGTGAATCATGTAGAAAAGGCTGCAGCACAAGCAGTAGGAAGCCGTTACGCTAATATCCATGATTTCGTATAAATGTGCTCAAAACACCAGCTTCCCTACTCGTTATTTAAGCTTTCACTCTAAATAAAATGTTATTATTTTTTTCTCTTCTTTTTACGTTGCTGTGCTGCTACAAAATAAAGTTGTATTTGGTAGGCAGTATAGCGTGTAAACTAGGAATTACTTGGAAGGGCGTAACATTCGAAAGTTAGAGAATGTTGTGTGCTGATGAAGATGGATAGGTATAAACATATGTATGCGCATATGTATATATATACACGATGTTTTTGGTACAAATCTGTACAAGATGAGGCACGTGGTTTATATACATGTGGTGTATTTTATCACCTTGATTTGAGCACCTCTTTAACAACAAGACCAAGTCCAACTAACAAATTTTGTCCACTATAGGGGATTTTCTCTTATCACAACAAACCGCTTCACGGTTCCTTTTTTTCCCAGTTAGCGTGTCAAATTAAAAAAGGCTTTAGCCCAACAAAATGGCGAGTAAATTTGGTGTGAAATGTTCCAAGCTAAGCTGCTATACAAATTGCTATAGGTACTTGCAATTTGTAGAGAGGTAGTTTAGCTGCATTAGCTCAATTGAAGGATAAAAACTCAATGGAAGGTGTATGTGGTGATGGTAGATAAAAATAAATATCTGGACTAGTGACTAGGAAAATATTTTTATTTTTTGATGTGTTACCAAAAACAACTCTTTCATTTTTTTGTGTGTAGATACACTGTGATGGCTGGAAGCCCGGCAAAAATGTTAGAGCACCTATTAGAAACGCGATTAGATGGACGGGACCGTTCTTCCGTGGACTCCACAGGACGACGATCCTCTGCAGCAGGAGATAGTGACGCTTTCCTCGAAGAATTCCTCATGACGCACATCATTTTTATGCCGATTCTTCAGTTGCTCACCGAACTACAGAGACAATATCCATTTCATACAAAGACAACAACAACGACTGGTGATGATGGAGGAAATGGTAGCACTGCCACTTCTCCAACATCAGCAACAAACAATATAACGTACAGAGTCCCTAACTTATTTTTACATAATATATTTTAATTAGAGAAACATTTTTAGATGCTACATACTAACTGCAAAATAAAAATAACAATAAAACAACCAAAAATAATTATTATAGTGTAGAATAAGTAGTTAGTTTGTAGAAACGGGGGAGAAAACTTTACCCCACATGCTTTCATTACAAACAAAAAAATAAACCAGATCTTTACATGCAATTCTTTAAAAACAATAATGCTTCAAGTAAGTAAGCATATATTTTAATGTAGAATTTTATGATCAATAACATACATATAACTACTACAACTTACAAAATTAATTATTTGTATTGTAAATATACATACTTTAATGTAATATTTATAATGTACATATATTGTATGTATGATACTCTCTTGCAAAAGCTCAATTTTAAAGCTGTCTGCTTGTGTAGGAAGAATGCCTCCGGTGGTCTCGTTAGAAAAGATGAGACCGCCACTACTACAGCTACTGCTACCAAAAAAAAAACTAACTACTACGTAGTATATGAATTAATATGTATATATAATATACGCACACAACAACACACAAGCGGCTTGCCTTTCTCTTTTTTGCTACTATATAGCCCAGCTACTACTACTACTACTACTTCTTCTTCTTCTTGTACACACAACACAAGTTCCAATGAACTTCTAAGTCTACTGCCCATCTGCATCTCACTACTTCACTTTTTACACGCTACTACTACTACTACTATGACATCTACTACATTCACTGGCTATAGTAGTGTGGTGATGTGGTAGTGATGCTGTGCTGGTAAAATGGTAATGTAAAATGCTCTGCTTTATTGTTCTATAATATTCTTGTTTGAGTTGAATTTGGAAGTGAGACGAGACATTGCGGGAGGACGAGTCTCAACTAATATTTTTGTTATTGAGCCACCTTTACTTTACCTTTTGTTCCTTTTTTGTTTGGGGTATTATACTACATACTTATACTAGGCACAGCAGCATACATATACATACATATGATGAATGATAATAATGATGGAGTGAAAGCTATAGGAAATGAACTGGCTTTGCCAATAGTAGCTCAGTCAAGTTTTATAACAGAGTTTATTATTATTATTATTACTCAATAATGCTTTTATATTTTGACTAGAAATTTAGTGTAAATTTTATGAGAACAAAATGACGGAACAAACAGGATATTATATGGCGTATGCGTAGGAACAAACGTGACATAAAATCACTAATGATCCCTCATTGTTTTCTTGTTAACTAACACCACCCTTTTACTTTCCCTTGTGTTGTGTGGGACCTTTTACATCTTTTTCATCCCTTCTCATATTAATCAAATGTGGCCGTGTGTTATGTATAAAATATCATCATGATAGCATTCACAATGCACACTTGTAATATAATTATTGAATATTGTTTGTAATTTGAAACAAGACAATTTTATACATAATTAATATACAATATGCAGAGATTTTTAAAAACATGATAGAACAATCATTTGATTAAATTTGAAGCTAGTTGTTAGAAATTTAATCTTGTTGTAGATATGTCGACAAAGTAGAAACTCCCAGACGGAACTCCTAAAAGATAAGTAATCAGACTACTGCTGACAGGTAAATATAATATCAGAGACGAAGAAATAAACTTTTAAAACTTGATAATTTTGCGAATTAATAGGGAAGATATGCATGTCTTTCTCTATTTTTCAAAGAATGAAAAGTTAGTTTGAGTTTTAGTAGTTCTGCCCAGCGATAGGTTTTAATAAAAAATTAAATTTGTTCGGTGAAGTAAACGAGGAGTGTATCGTGTTTGTGTAGGTTGTTTTGAAATAGAAATTTTTTTCAAAGTTTTCGCAAAACTGAGAAACAAAAGTTTTTCTCGCTGTTCTGATTGACGAAGAAATAGAAAAGCAAATGAATGCGTGCAAGCATTTCATAAAAACAATGATTCTTGCCATGATGATGTTCTTTGTACAGCAATATTAATAAAAGAATTTCCTTCTTCTTTCCCTGTTTTACTTCCACAAACTATTGTCTTTTTCAAAGATTTGTTTTCTCCTTCCGTGGGAAAATGATTTTTTTTCTTAAATGAAAATGAAGAGTAGCGATATAATAATGACGAGGATGATAATAAAGTCTATCTTTTGTGGTATTTCTACGTAGAGCTTTTTTCATTACTTTTGTTAGCAAAAAGTCTGATTCATACACACACGGCGGCACTAACACACATCAAATCTTATATTAAAGGAATGCAATTAAAGTTTTGTAGCAACTTGATAGATAACGCTACTTATACACAACTTATTATACATTTTGGTTTTAGAGTGTAAATAAATAACATATATATCATATAAAGTAAGTAAAATGGCTAGTGGTAGTGATAAAAAAATAAGATAAATTAAACTAACCATTTTTTAGAAAAATAGAATCTAGATACTAGATGCAAATAATAACAAATGAAAAGCTGTAATCTATTTTTTTTAACCCCGTAATGACTTTACGATGTACATAAATTAGCATATACTTTTAATTATGTATATACTTCTTTAAAGCAATAGAAAAAAGCTAAAGCTGTGTAAAAATTAGATATGTAGTCCGTATATGAAAAAAATTGTACAGTATGAAATGTATGCGATGATGATGATGATGTACAAAATATATATTATAGGCAACAATCAAAAATCAAATGTTTTCCTTAACCACGTTGCACTTATAGGGTAGATGCTACCTGCCAGGACCGTGAATTCCTTTTGGCTTGTAAAAGGCGAGTGGTTCAATTCGTTCATCGGTGGATAACAACGATTGGGGACCCGGTTTTTGAAGAGCAATGTACACACACCTTCCTTGATGTAAGCATTACATACGAAACAAAAAAAAAACTTTCTTATTTATTTAGAGACGAGAAAAGTAAGAAAAAGAAGTATTTTACTTTTTCTTCTTCTGTTCCTGTGTTTACGATCAACCAGCGTTTCTCGTCCTTTCTTCCTTCTTTCTTGTTTCATTTTGTGTTCACTCACTCGTATATTTTCTCGGTATGTAAACTTGTACTTTCTTTTGATTTGAATAAACATACACATGCACACACGAGTTGAGTGGGAGAAAAAGTAGGAAAGGATAAGAGAGAAAGAGAGAGATGAATTTACTGATGCATAACTTTACATTAACATGAACAGTCTAACATAAAATAGTAATATAACATCAACGTATGTTATATTACTACTTTCTCTTGGTACATATAAAATACATACAAAAATAAATTTTGGGGCAATTTACAAAAAACTTAAGTATTCATTATTTGCTTAATGTATGTGTGCTCTCTCTCTGTAAATGTAGATGCATTACCATTGATGTATATTCAAAAAAAAAAATATCAAGAAATTATTTGAGTCTGAGTCATGGACATATAAGTACGTCTGCTGTTGTTGTATGTACATGTACACACATTATGCCTCTCTTTTCTCAAGAGTGCAGGTAAAGAAAAGCAAGGTTAGTTTCTTCCCAAAGTGAATTTGTTCCTCCACTTTCACTCACCCTTTCATATATATAATATACATATCTACAATAATGCATGTATATACTCAAGTCAACTGGGGTTTGCTCTGTAAGTTGTAGGTTTCAGGGCAAAGTCTACAATAATGATGATGATGATGCTGATCAAGAGAACATGTAAGAGAAAAAGAGATGACTGGAGAATGCGTAAATAGTCCCATATTATTATTATTATATTGTGTAGGAAAAAACATGTGTGTACAACGTGGGAAGTAAAGCGAATATGAAGTCAGTATATTAGGAAACACATACGTACCTATACATAAATTGTGTGGAACACAAGAATGTTTTCCCTAGGCGCACTTTTAACGAGCGAATGGAATCGTGTATTTTGTGCATACATTTAAATACATTGTTTTTATGGCGAGACCAACCATGCAGGTGAAATATGTGTACATCTAGGTACTGATTTCACAAAAAAAACTAGTCTCGTACGTGAATTGCCAGGTACAACATTAACTTGAAAGTTTGAAGGTTACATATACGACTATTATTATGTAGGTGAGCAAAATATAGAGGAGAAAGAACGAGCGAAAGGAAGAAGGCAGGTCCCAAAGCTCCCCTTCATTATTATTTGAGCATTATCAAATAGTAATTTTGGGGAGTTGCTGCTACCACGAAATTGGCCACATGAAAATATGACATATATAGAACTGTAAAATATACTCTTGTATTTTTTTTTGTATTTTGAAGGGAAAGTAATAAAGGGACAATAACGCACAACATCATTTTGTGGATTATATTGTGTATATATGTTTTTTCATGATGATGATTTACTTGATTTTATTATTATTTTTATACAGGAATTATTTAAAGAGATTCAAGAAGAGAGTGGTACTTCGGGTGCACTGAGGGACGAGGTGAATCTCATGCTTCAGGTTATGGATTTGAAGAGGCAGTACATAGAGGAAACTACGGAAGCTGCAGGTCAGAAATGGAAATTGCCTCCCTCTGGACAGCCAGTCTGCTTGTTTGGAAACACAGGCAGTGGAAATCTAGAAGGTGGAGAAATGAAGGAGAGACGGTGTGGAATGAGGCCTACAGACGATAGTAAGTGACATTTAAAAATATATACGAATTCCTTCAAATCCCTACGGTGGCGGACCTGTTACAAATAAAATGCTATAAATATTTTTCATATGGCCCTTTAACTTTTAAAACATAATAACATTATTATTTAATAATAAAAATACATGCGTATATCGTAGCTATCTGCCTTTTGGAAGTTTATAGAGAGCAAAAAGTAATTATAAACTGTTAGAATATTAAAATTTCTTGAAATTCGGTGGTGAAGACAGGTCAGTGAGTTATTACCGGGAATATATTGAAACATGCTATCACTTGCATACACTTATTGGGTTTCAGGGTTATTTAGTAGTAACCTTGAAAATAGAGATGCACTTCCTACTATCTGTAAATTTCTTGCGTGTATAGGAGAAAATAATTTAGAAAAGCAACTTTGTTGTTTTGAACATACAACATACAACATAACAAAAAGTTGCTTTAACATAACATATTTTGATTTAATCTACATGCAGTAATGAGTTTTAATCTTTCAACTTCACTACTGTTTAGCTACTTCAATACTATTTTCGATTAAAAATATTAACTAGTTTTTCTACACATCCACATTAGTTGTTTCAATCTATCAGCATATTTTGCAGTCAATTTTTACCTATCTTTGTTATAAGCTGAATACAATGGGTAATTCTATAAATGAATGTTAAGTTTAACATATTTCGGTATAATAATTTGTGCAACCGAATTGCGAGTTGCAAGTTAAAAATAGATTACATTTGCAAGCAAACGTGGAGGTCTTACGGTGAAATGGGTTGCGAATGAACACAATGACATCCTTTATAATTATATGGTTGATGGTGCAAGAGGATCTGCATGAGTTCATTGCAAATTGCAAATAAGCCAGTAGCATGGAGCAGCGTATTGATCACACTACTCCTAAACTGTTCCAGTTACAAGAAGGATGGTATTGCATTGTATGAGGATAAAATAGCTTTTACTGTTGCTAATACTTGGATACGTTTCTCAGAGCATAATGAGACGGCAAGGATGTGGGGAAACTGTGTTGTATCCATATCAATAACAAAACAGTCCGTGAGAATGGCAACTGTAACATGTAATTTATACAGACGTATATAATAATATTCACATGATATAAACTTTCTCTCTTTCATTTGATCGTTATGACCACAGCACAGCTACTCTCATTTTTTTGGGGGTAATTTGGGAGAATTGCCGTATAACTCTACATAATAGTTTGTGAGATGATGATGATGATGATGATGATGATGATGAAACGGATGAAAACTGTTGGTGCTACAATATGAGCGCCACTACATACTGTCAAAGCTTCTTACATTTCCCGTTCCCTGTAAAGCAAATAATAAGGAGCATGGCATTATCTCATCTCTAGCTTTGCTTCAAGTTTTCCAAAAGAGTCTTTTTTTTGGCGATGTGGGGATATCAAAACGAAGCTTTGTGTTCACCTTTTTATTCCAAGAATATTTGTATTCTGGGGGAAAATGTAGAGAGGAACTGTCTCATCTCACATCATTCAACCAGCTCATCTTGTGAAATGTGAAAGCAAAGTATGAAATAAGCGCAACCTGAGGAGAGGATATTAAAAACGTGTGTGTATGTATGCCTATTTAGTACACAGTAGTCAGAAAATACACATATTATACAATATCATCTGGAATAATCGTCTTGTTGCAAGCAAAATGAAAGTTAGCAGTAGGAGTGTGCATGGCACACTGTACGTTCCTCTCGTCCCAGTTATAATCTGTTTCTCGTACCTGCGTTCCCGAGAAGTTTTTCCGTTTTCAGAGCTTTTGTTGTAACAACTCACTTGGTGATATCATTTAAAAGGACGGGGAAGTATGGAGTCATTAGCGAGATGATGATGGTCATGATGGGAATGGTTGAGTCATCTCGGTGTTGAAAGAGTCAAGCTGCATGGAAGATTAATATTTGAGCTTCAAAGGCCCTATCCTGTTGCCTCTCTGCTCTACCACTACATTGCTTCTGATGATGTCGAGTCGAGGAATGATGATATGATATGAGTAGTCCTTTTTTGCGTGTGTATTTGGAAAAGGGAGCTTAAGGTACGAAAATGATCCTACGTATATTATCTTCTGCTACTGGTTTAGTTGAAGAATGCAAATAGTGTATAATGAATACATATATATATATATATATAGCAAATAGCAAAGTGTGCTCTATCTACAATAAATATTATCTCTCATATCCAAATACATCCGAAAAAAGTGCATAGAGCTCTTACGTATCCATGTAATGTACGTACATTGTACACATTCACATCAATTTTAGGGACTTATCTTTCCAGACTTGAGTTACTTAAGGACAACGCTCTGTTTTTTGCAAGACCACTCCAACAACGGCAGTGTATAGTATCAATATAGCGCAAGTTCTTTGACACCATAAATACATACATACATAATATTTTTTTACTTCAGTATAGATTAAACATACCATTGTGTGCTATTTCTATATATATTATCGTATATTATCGTGTGTCATCGTCCACTATTCTATAAATATGTGAATGTGTGTACACATACACACATTATACTCACTGGTCATATGGCATATAGTCTGTCTGCATTACAAGCCAATATAAAATGCCATACACCAACACATACATGTAATATGGCCTTGTTGTACTCGTAATTTAAAAATTTTCATGGTGCCCCTGAAAGCCATTTCTATAACAGAAAGCAGGAGAAAAAAAAGTTTGAGAGAAAAAAGTCCTGGGGGAAATTGGAGAAGGTATCAACCTTAGAACGCGACAAAACTATGTTCTGTCGTGAAGAAAGGTAGACATGGTAGAAGGTAGGTATATCACGTTATGTGCATCTAAAAAAACAATGATCCGCTCTATAAACGAATAATATCGTGAAAGCAAACAACCCTGAAAATGAAAACGTAAACTTGAGAATCCGAAAAACAAACAAAACATGTCAAAATTGCCTCTATCCTAGTTTCAAGTTTTTTCTCCGGAGCGCATCCAGCCATATCCAGACTTTTTTATATGTTATGTGTTGCACGCTATAATATACTATAATAACCATGATATTTAAGTGTTACTTTTTTGTGTAACTTTTTTATATTTTACTCATTGAAACTTGATAATGATTGAGAAAAAAAGAAATTATTTATATATGTTTTTTTTGTATGTTCTATTTTTTTTAAACTTTGCCATTTTCTCATTGTTCCTTTTATAGTAATATTTCGAGTGTACTGTGCTGACCATACGTACTGCACCCTGAGGTTCCCTCTGAACACAAGCGCAGAAGGTTTAAAGCACGTTGCTGCTGACAAACTAGGATTAAAACATGATGATCTGGTTCTGGTGGAGCTTAAATCTTCAGGTAAGCCAAATTTTTACACTTTTAACCGACAACATGATGATGTAGGTATACATCTTTTTAAACATTCATCAGCTCAGCCTGACAAGACAATGAGGTAGGAGTATATATGTACCTTTTAGAAATTTTCCATTACTAATTTAAGAAGACGTGTGCTATCTAAAACCCCTTTGTTTACACACACTTGTAAAAAAAACTCTTTCTAAATCATTGTCTATTTATGTATGTATGTCATGTCCACATTTATAACAACTGAAGAGTAGGTCTAATATAAAAAAACTGCAAGGACTTTTCCTCCTGCTCCAGTTTAAATATGCTACGGTGTAGTTTCCAAAAAAGGTGGGATGCTATGATGGTTATCTTCCTACGCCTGCCGTCTTAGAATAGCACGGTTTGGTTACGGCCACACACATACACACACGACTAGCATTTTATTATTATTATAGAAGTGCATTAAATATTTGATATGTCATTGTGGTCACGTCCACGTTTACCAAACCAAAACCAGCAGCTGCAAGACACGAGAGGCGGAGGAGGGAAAACGAGCAAGGCCTTGCCCTGCCACTAAGTATATACCACGACACGACATGATGAGTACCAAACCGTCAACGGTGCCGTGGTTGTTGTTCTCTTCTCTCTCTCTCTCTCGGTATAATAATATGTAGAAAGCAAAGCAGTAAACCACACATCTACCTACACGTGCACAGGAAAAGAGCAACATTAGTTGCAAGCAAATTTTTTGGTGGTGGTGGTGGGGTGGGTGATGTTGGATCAACTTAATATTGCACAGTTTTTGAAACAGACTCACAGAATATAATAGAAAAGAGCAGCTGGTCGCAAAATAATATTTTGCTTTGAGAATTAATCTGTTGTGTATGGAAAATAATATCTCTGCTTCAGTGCCGCTAAAAAAGACACATTTACAACAGCAGCAGGGATATACAGATATGTATTATTATGAGTGTGCTCGTATGGATGAGTAGTTGCTGCTTCTACTTCTACTATGCTGCCACTCTTATTATTATTGTGCCAGTTTCAAATTATGATTATAAAGGGATATCAAGGGGATTTTGGCATTCCCTTCGGTTGGATTGGTTTGCTGGGGATACAATATAAAAGCTATATACTATTGCTTTCTCCTCTCTCTCTTTCTATATTTTTGAGCTTGGTCTGTTGAGTTGTTGAGTTTTTTTCTAAAACCACAGCATCACCAGCAGTTGTTGTATTATATATAGCATAGAACACCGTAAATGGAATTAAGGAAAAGACATGCACAACAAAAGAAAATAGGAAATATATATATAGAAACGAATGTTTCACAGAGAAGCAACAGACAAGGAGAAGGGATCACAAAAGAAAAGAGAAGTTGTGTTTTTACTAATGCCTTCTGGCTACAACATTGGTCCTGACTTTCGTGAAATCACGAAAACTTTCCTGTCCTGACTCAGACCAGGACGGAAAAGGAGAAGAGAGAGAGAGAAAGCGGGGAAAATATGAAATATATATACAGAAGATAAGAGAAAAACCATGTAATTTGCTTTTATATGAAAGTATTAGTACATAATACATCATATAACATATATTTTAATAAGAGCCCACCAATAAGCCAATAATGGATCCAAAGCTGGAGATGCTGGAAAATAATAATTCGAATATATATCACATTTTATTTCAAAATAAGGCGCTACATTAAAAAGTGAAATAAAGAGTTCCTGCACAGCCAGAGAGAGAGAGAGAGAGAGAGAGAGAGAGAATTTGAGCAAATAAAATGTCTTGTGCAGGTGGTTCATGAAGGAGATCAAGGTAATTATTAATTATCCTCAGACCGAGGCACAAGAGCATTTTGGCAGAAAGTTCCTTTTTATTTTATTTTTCAAGGTAACGCGCAACTCTTTTGTTTTATACGTGGAATATATGATTATAATGACATGAATTATTATTATTGGTATTATTATCATTTCGTTCATTTCGTAGATCTTGCATGTAAAATCCCCGTTGCATCATGCATTAAAAGAACTTGAAAAAGAAAAAAAGTATTGCTCGTTCCCACTTTTTCTTGAAAAAAAAGAGCGGCCAGAGATAAAAAGGTATTATTATGTTTAGCTTTCCTATCTGCCTACACTTAAAAATACCAACCTGAAGTAAATGGCAGAAGTAGCCAGGGAAAATACGAGATCTGTTTTACCGTTCACTTTGGAAGAAAAGCCAAAGGAATTTATTGCAGTCCATTTAATTCTTGTTGGAGAAGTACATTTTCATCGAAAATACGCCATAAACCATGCCTCTGTTTTACAAAACCTGATTGGGGCTGACATTCCGAGAAGAAAGCACTTCTCTGGTTTATCTTTTTTGTATTTCCATTTCCCCCTGAAAACTCTCTGCTCCTGAAATGGATTGTGTTTTGTGTTCCGCCTTGTCATAAGAGGAATTTCCTACTCTCTAACAATTTATAAGTTTTACCTCCTTTATTTTCTATGCTCTTGCCTTTTATAAACTCTTGCTTGTACTATATATGTTATACATAATCTGACCAAAAAATAAGGTCGTTATCAATTTCAATGTTTTCTATGATAAGAGCATTATTTGTTGTAAATAAGTGGAATTCTAAAAAACAGACCCGCCTCTTCCACGCTCGTTTTATCCTGTCACATTGTACTACACACACTCACACACATACATACTTTTGCCACACCGGCATGGAGTTTCTCTGCTTCAACGATTTATCACCTTCTATATTGCATTCCATATTATGAATGTCGCCAAAGCTGTGATTTTCCTCTATATATTCTTGTTTTCTGTATATGGTACAGAATGAATGAGTTCTTGTAAAGTGCCTCATGCTTTTTACTGCATGAGTGGACACCAAGAAAGAAAATGGGAAAGAAAGCATGGCTTTTGTTCACAGTTATTAGAGGGGTCCCATTTTACACATAATATATATGAGCGCATGTACAATGATGATAAGAGAGTAACGCCACATCAGCTGCCAAATAGCACATTTGCCGAGTGAATAATTAATATTTACTTGCAATGCGGCGTAAATTTTAAAGAGAACTCCCTCTCTTTTGGCCTTTTCCTCCATGCTCAATCAATGCTTCGTAATAATCACGACTCATGGTCATTGTCTCAATAAATTATGATGTAATGGTCTTGTTTGTGCAGTAACATTATTTCATAATGGCTTGTATGACACTTAATGCATGTACATATATTTATATATATATCATACTTAACAACATGACAAAACAAAAAGAACTTTTCGCCCCCTGAGAAAGTTTTCTACACTATTTGAAAGACATATGTACATAAATAAGGGTATATAGACTTTTAAAAAGCTGCTCGAAAATGAAATGGAATAATATATAACGTCAATAAAATGGGGTATATAATGGTTAGGGAAAGACTTTTGTTTTCCCATTTCGCTTACAGGCACATATAAAATGGAGGGCATATGTATGCATACCTACATGCAGAGATTGCGGCGCGGTACTACCGGCGGTATACCGCTACCGGCGGTACTACCGGCGGTACCACTTTTTCAAAAATTTAAATACTGATACCGCTACCGATACCACAGTCTTCAAATTCAAAAATGTATACCTATTTATTTGTATACTTGGGTACTCGTCACCAGTTATTGTAAACATTTACAGGTATTTAAGTCTAAAATTGTGGAAATTTGAAAGTTTTTTGAAGTATTTTCCCCTAAAAGTGTTTAAAATAAATGTATATTTGTTATGATCAACTTTATCTTGAATACCGCTACCGCTACCATTCTATTTTAGATACAATTACCGCTACCGCAAGAATATTCACAGGAACATAAATACCGCTACTGCAAATGAATGATAGCCGCAATCTCTGCCTACGTCTGTATATGAGCCTTTCCATATACTCCATTTCGGAGATGATAACAGCCATATACATATATATATTACCACCATCTTGGTTTAATGTGTGCTGCAGTTGGTGGTAGTGACTTTATAGTGCACTTCATAATGATAATAACAATACTTTTTATGACATGACATACTCTCCTTAAATCATCATTGCCACCATAATGATGACGATCATCAGAGAGAGAGAGAGAGAGAGAGAGAGAGAGAAATTTTCTACCCACAACTTTTTTTACAACACACACACACGTCCCTTTTTTTGTTTTTGTAGATAATGGAGTCAGAGTCTACGTGTAGCTGATATAATGTTCTTAATAGACTATTGATTTCATATGAAGAGGTGATGATGACTTGGTTTTTTTCTCTTCTTCTTCTTCTAGGTGAAAAGATTGTTTTTCATGACACGGACGTGAGCATTCCAACATCACTGAGTCTAAACGGACGAATTTTCATCTCGTTAAAGGATCATCTGGATGCTTTGGTAAGCACTTTTCCTCTCTAACAAATAATATTGGTTCCTTCTTTAATGTATAGAAACCAATCTATATGTATATCATCATCATCATAATGCTATCCAAGTACATAACTGTGTGTAGGCAGTTTCAGAAGCTTAAGTAATAACAAGTTATTGGTGTGGACCGAAAGTAGAAAAATGTGTTTCTCGTCTTTTCCTATATAATATGCTTTCCATTTGACTGATATGCTCGCGCAACAGCATCAATAAAAAAAGGAGTAGCGTACATGTAATTTTGGAAAGTTGGAAACAAAGTGTTCAAACGTATAATTCACTTGTTATGTAGTGGGAACTTGATTCTCGGAGAAAAAAACATGTACAAGGATAAATCATGCGAAAAATCCATTCAAAAAATAGACAGCAAGAACGCTGTAATGGTATTAGGTAGCATCAGACAAATCTCTGTATTATTATGCAGCACTTCCGTTCTTACCGTCCTCTTCTTTTTCTGGGAAATTTAGTAAAGTTGGAAAAGAGGAGATAGGGAAAGATGGGCTCCTATTTCTTGCTTGTCTCTTTTTCTTGATTATAATAAGTGAGAAGAAGAAAATAGGATTTCAAAAGGAAAGATGATATCTGTTAAAGAATAAAGCTTTAGTCAGGAAAATATTTATTCGTGTCCGTCCCTATACACTATTGCAATAGCTACCTATTTACGAATAGTAATATGCGCATACTTGAGTAAATTGGAAAAAAAGAATCTTTTTCTTCAAAAACGGCATCATGCCAAATATGAAGCTTTCACTTTGTATTTTTTTTGTACATTTTTTGCATAAAAACGGATAAGAAAATACAAACGTTTTCAATTGGTTTAAGTAAGAGATTTCTTTTATTACAAAAGGCTGGTTAGGTATGTAGGTAGCTAACTTATTGATATAATATGAAAGAAATTGGAAAGCGATGACTTGGATGAGATTAAAAAACATGAAATGCTTTTAAACTCTTTATTTTTAGATTTCTTTTGTCGACGTCACAAAGTGAAATAAAATTCATGCAGGCTAAAAAACGTTGAAAAAAATGTGAGTGAGTGAAAGTTGTGTGCTGACTTGACAGAAAAGGAGAGAGATAAAACTCATGAAAGAAGGATTTTTTTGTGGTGGAGGGAAAACTGTTGAGAGCACACATGCTAAACAGGAAGTGTGCATTTTTATATATGCGTACGCAAACTTTGAACTAGAGATTTATTTGAAGTTGTGTAGAAAGCTGGACTAAAGCAGAATAAAGAGAAATGTTGATTCGTAAATAAAATGTATTTTGATAATGTTAAAAAACATGCAGTGTTGTTGTAAAAAAGGAGAGAAATGCGCTATAGTAGAATAAGCGTATTGCAATATATAAGTGTCGTGGGAATATTTGACGTTAACTTGAGTTATTACACTATATGGTTTTATTTTGTTTCGCAGACATGTTTACCCGAACAGGAGAGACCAACGGAAGGGTTACCAACTGACCTGGAGATGTTCAGTACAAGGGAACTGGCCTACCACATGACAGTGTTGGATTGGAGCTTATTTAAATGTGTTCATGTGGTAAGAAAAAAGATAAATGTTTTTTATATCCCTATTACAATAATTTTGAAGGAAACCTGTTGTGCTGTGACCTGTAGCGTGTGGCAAAGACAAAAATGCATGGAACATAAAGACATATACATACATATACAAAAGCGTGTATATTATATGTATGTCTATATATTTTATGTTACATTGTGTCTCTCATGCCGTGTCTTTTTTGTCTGACTGTTTGAAAGATGAGTTTTTATTTTCATGGTGAGCTAACGATAAAGCTAACCTCGTGAGCTCCCTGATGTCGGTTTGTAGTTTCCTGTGTGATGAAAGGAGAAAAAGAGATCCTTGAAAATTGCAATGTTGTCCAGAGTGTGTGTTTACTGGAAGGAAACGTGTAAAGTGTTCATTCATACCTACTTCTTGAGCAACAACAAAAGCTTGTATTGTCTATTATAGATATGAAAATATATACATATGAGTGAACGGGGGCAAAATGAATATAATATATCGTGGATTGCACACACTCACTCGTACGCCCAGACAAATAGTCTGAAAAGGGAGTTTCCTGTTATAGTATAAGTAACAAGCGGCAAGCAAACATAGGCAAGCTAAACACACAGACGCACCAAAAAATTTACGTATATCCATATTCGCATAGAAAAGAAAGTTATGTTTCCTTTCAAAATGATGCATTTTGCAACTTTCCACACCACATACTTTCGTAGATCCACAAGTGTGCATTATTATAATATTTAGTAGCATATAGTATATATACAAATGCGCTAACAAAAGTGACAATATATTACCATTTTAGAGAACTGGAAAAAAAATTTGTTGGCGAGTGTACTAAAATTTTATGTATTTTTTTCGTTTTTCTTGTATCTGTCTATATTAAGTCGTGTGGTTTTTCCAACAACTTTTATCATCATCATCTCTACTCTCCACGCTTTTCAACTTCCCACTTTCCTTTTTCTCGTTCCTTAGATAATATACTCCTGCTTTCACTCCATGCCTCCCTGATTGCTTGTTTATTAAGATAAATAATGTAGGATTGCCTTAAGGATGTGATATATTTTTAGTATTTCATCTACAAGCAGCCGCCTTCTCAAACAAACAAAAAATAAATATATAACTCCAAGAAGAACAAGTAGATGTGCTTCTGTGCAAAAAAAGAGGCTTCAATTTGTGTAGTGTACTCTTTGCCGTTTACATATATATTTTGAAAACCAATTTATTTTTTGTGCATGGACTACACACATACCTATATATTATTATGACAAATAGATTCTTTACAAATTGTATGATTG
>JAHZNC010005034.1:0-34678 GCA_027744095.1 Zhuqinia jingwanae | reverse complement strand
GTACATACTAAATTTGAAAGATGTCATTATTGATTAATGCCGCTTCTCTATACATAAACAAGACAAAAGGAAATAAAAATTTATCGTTCATCACCCATTCTATACCATCTTTAATCATTTTTGTGTACAAATCTTAAAGTTTGAGGCCTTAATTATTTCCATTTATATAATCTGCACAACGAAGGCACTGTATCATCTTATCCACTCATGCATAAAATCATTCGCATCAAAACACACTTTTTGTCGATCAAGATTGCGCATTTAGTGGGGAATAAAAAAATGACGATGGTCTCTTATTGCAATTATTAAGATACGCAGTGCGATTTATTATCAAACAGATCGTTTAGATCATATTTTTTGGCAATAGGCCCATGCATTTTGTCGAATAAATAAACGACCACAGTGCCATTGGAAACATCTGTGCTGGTTAATCACTTATATCTACCTACTTTAGTTTGGGCATATTTTATTGAAAAAAAAAACAACAACTAAAAACAATCTATCAATTGTGCGTAAATGAAACCTGCCATTGCATGTCGGCGGAAAACAATGGATCATGGGGTGATGGGGTTAAACTTTATACTCCTTTATTGCCATTGTTGTTACAAATCATTTAACCTTGTCTCTATTTTTTTGACGCCAACGACCAAATAATTCTTGATGGTGATAGTGGGAAAGCATATTAAAAAGTTATTTTAAATGCCTAACGCAAGTCCCTGAACTGGAGGGACTTTGTTTAAATGATCGTTGCTACCGATGGATACCGAGACTTTTTGTTAGACGGAAAGAATGAGTTTTAAAAACAATAAATAATAATGGCCATATATAATCCAATAAAGCTATAATGCAAATATTTATCGATATGGAAATTGTAGTTACAACTAAACTGTTTTTTATCTTCATTTTCACAAAGCTCACTGCTAGAACCTCTACAAGCAATGCTCGAGGATCTGTACATTTTTTCGTGAAAACCACTTAACCCAACAAATCAAGTTCAGCATTAGAGACCACATAACCGCAGTGCTTACCTTTCTCCTTTTATTATCAATGATACTAAATGCAGTCCGGTCACCTTGTGAGAAGGATTTGAATAGTAATGGGACAATAATTAATAATGTTTGAGGTAATGATCTTGACTTGGAAAATAATGAAACATTCAAAAGCAAACATATGTATGAAATATAATTTCATGTGGATTTCTATTAGGCTTCCGAATTCAGATTTTGATTTTTACCAACAGCAGCAGACATACATGCAGTCAATCATAAATAGCACATGTATATTTTTTGTAAATACTACAGAGTATATAACAATATGAAGACGTCTTTCGTGGAACCATACTGAATCCTCGCGAGAGAAAACAGCACTGAGCATGGTCACCCCAAAAAATCAAGATATATATGGTCATGTTCCAAGTGGATAGTTTATTTCAATAGTGCTCTTTGTAAATAATAAACCTATATACGTGTTGTTTCTTTGTTTTGTTGAATTAACCTTTGTTTCACTTTCAAGAGCTATTAAAGCTTTGTTTTCTGGGGGTGCTGCAAAATTTGCTCGTCTCATATTGCCCATCGCCATGTGTGGAGTCCTGTTTTACAAAGTAGCAGAGGTAGGACAGGATTCATCATTAATTCAGTGCGTAGTCTAGCACTGCGGACATCATTACCACGGGATTTTTCCATGTTAGTCATTATTGACAGTTAATTCAAGGAAGATACAAAGAACAAATAATGTCCATCGCTTGTCGTATTTGTAAATCCTCTCCCGATATCGCCGCAAGCAACATGAGTCAAATGGATATTTTTTGACCTTCACTTCTAATTGCTTGTATTTCATCACATTACAATCAATATTTACTTACAATAATGCATACAACCAAATCATAATAAACTCCTTTACAAATATGTACATAGGTATATACACAAATACAAATCTATAAATAGTATTAATATGAAACTTATATGCTCATATTTTTAATATTTATTGACGTACAACGAACATTGATTGCATAATTAATTATTACAGGTTTATGCTAGAGATGTTTAAGAACAAATATTAAAAAAATGTCTTGAACCTAACACATTGGAGCATGAAAACCTGAGTGTTCCATAATAATGGACAAACATTTAACAATGACAGAGAACAATGTTCTTTGGAGAATGTTCTTTTCAGAGTATGAGCCCAGGGGGAATTCACCCATATGTATATGAGCAAGTCATCAGAATTAAAAATTAAATGGATACAGTACAAATATGATGCATGATAAGTTTTTATAACCACCTTCACCAATGTCATGCATATTTATATTTAGCTATATACCTATCTTTAATAATCAGCATGCAGAAAATGCCAATAAAATCACAATTATTATTATGATGTCTAAAGCCTGACTTGCTATATAGTCGTCAGGAGAGAGAGGCTTTACGGGTTTTAAGTAATATTTGTTTTGCAATGATAAATAAAAACATAGCTAATGCAATAGATGCATAAACTAAAACAAGAAAAAAAAACTATGAAATAGTTTTGAACGTGCGTATAGTAAGGCTTGGCAAATTTGGATCCATTTCCACATATTTTCATACCAGTTTCTACACTGTAGTGATCCCTTTAAGCTTGAATATTACATGCAGTTATTATAATATGAGAGCAGAAATGTTTATAAAAACTCGGTAGCTCCATCCGTATCGCCCAAAAGGTGAGTAATTATTATTATTATTGCAAATGCATAATATATCTTTATAAATACACATGTAGGTATAGGCAATAGGCACACACATCTCTTAAATAAACATCCAGTTGGCAAATTATATAATTTTTTAGATCACAATAAGGTAGGTCATTGGGATGAAGGGAACTAGCTACCGTGTGGACTTGGCTACCCAAAAACAGCACCAGGCCATAAAAAACCCTCGCATACATAAATATGCATAGGCGCAGATATACATACAAGTAATAAAATAATTTAAAGCTTCTTTAAATCCACAGAAACAAAGTAAACTTGATTGCACCAAATAATTTATGGCAATATCATTCATGTGTGAACTAATGAATTAACACTTTGGAGGAATGTATGTAAAGTTAAATTAAAAGTGGCAGCTGAACTACAAAGGGCTGCTGCTACAATGCCACTACTATATATATATTGTTATGACAGCACAAGTTTAATGTTTACTTAATTTTAATCATAATCATGGTTAAAATCAATGCTGCACTTGTAGTAAAACGTTATGTTGAAATGTATAAGAAATATGTTTGTGCCAGATCATCCACAAATCATATATAGCTGTTGCTAATATTGAAACTAGTACACCTATAAAAGCCTTTCATCATCATCATCATTCCTGCTACTGCTTTCCGGAAAATTATGCAAAAATAGTTGTGACGTCCAAAAGTTGGGTTAATTCATAGTAATAGTAATACAAACAAATAAGCATTTTTTTTCACACAAAGACTGATTTTTTGTGCAAGATTATAAAATCTTAAAAGCCCCAACAAACACAATACATAATGGCGAAAAAACCAATTATTTATCACATGATTACTTTGCCCTTCAATTCAAATTATAAATTATAAAGTGAACTTTTTTGTCGGCGTGTGAGAAATGATGAGCAATAAATTATTATTTCATAAGTAACGCATGGCAGTATTTGCTTTGCTCACAACACACGTCAAAAGTCATAGTCATTATTAGTACGTCAAATCACAGTTAAAATCTGTAAAAAAAATATATAATTGTTTTTTTTTAATTTCACACATTTAAAAACAGTAATTTTGGACTCCAGAAACCATAAATATATTAAAAGATATCAATGCAAAAAAATCTAGAAGGAAGTAAATAAAATAATAATAATAATAATATGCGCATCATCGTAATATCATATCACCATTACCATTAGTAATCATTTACTTCATATTATTATGTGTTTATCCCCTTATCAGTTTTTGCTCGCATAGCTTTAAATCATTTCATTTGTGCTCTGATGCACAAAACAACAGAAACCGCCACAACAACCGCACTGCATCCTTGCATCTATCATCTCGATGCATTAATTAATGCAATAATGTATGCTTGTGTATTTTTCACACGATGAAGATTTTATTCCTCTATATCTGTGTCCATCCACCTACGTAGCGCGTACACCTACTATACTGCCGAGTCTTCAAGGCAATGTAATGAAGGGAAGAGAAAAGAGAATGTGATTCAACGTAAGCCTTCATGTATTTGATACCACAAATTTTGCACGTGATTATGCAGTTGTGTTTCTAGATGCACGTTTTTACAACAACAATGTTGAAATTTCAATGGAATCCCATTGAATTAAATTGGAAATTCCAATGAAAGTATATTATGTAGTACGCTGCTGAAAGGAGCCTATGATGCATGCATCTTTCGTCTTTGTTCATCGTCTTGTTTATTCCAATGACTCTGCATGTATGCAGCCAAGCATGTCTTCAAATGAAGAAAAAAATATATATAGACAATGAATTAGTCACATAAAGAAAAAATAATGATTTTCTTTTTATAGCCAAATGTAAATTTTTTAAAAGATCATATTTTTTATACATTCTAATTTTTTTCGCAATGACCATAATTTTGAATTAGTCTTACACGAAATGCCATTTGTATTACACTTTGAATCATTATCTGCAAACACCCGGTCATTGAATTTTTGTATTAATACAATAAAATGTATTCATAAATAGCGTCACCAGTCACCATCACCCGACATCTTATTATATGAGCAGCAATTTCGTAAAGTATATGTTAAAACTAGTTTTAGCATTGTTACACAATAAGTTTTATTGTAAAGGTTTTCACGAATAAAACTTACATTGTTGAAATATGAGTGCCTACTATCTTGTTTGTTATCAAAATCCGCTGCTGCTGGTGTAACAATGGTCCTCAGCGGTTCATGAGATTATTACGCGAGTGTGTCTGTTCGTCCGTCCCCTCTAAGCAATCCAAGGCCATGTTATCACCGATAACTTATCAGGACTTTCAAAACCAACCTTTTCTCTTGTTTTCCCAGGATAGCGTCTTAGTGATAGATAAAGTTGAACTTTAACTCCAATTTATTAGCAATTTACAATTGGTTAATAAGATACATTTGAAGCTTCCCTTAATCTCTGCCCTTTCTTTATTATACCGCCGTGCTACTTCCTTACATAATTTTCAGCAATCTAGTTATATATATGTATGTAAAGTGAAGAAAGGGGAGGGGGGGGGTAGTTACAACGCATAATTTGTAAGCTGAATTTTTAAATCTATTTTATTATCTATCCGCCATCATAGTATCCTTTGCTGGCTTAATAGTTATTTTTTTGATGATTCATGTATGAACAATAGCTTCTAATTACACATACATATATACCTACATACTTCATCATCACATTTCTTTTTATTGAAATCCCTCCATATAAAATTAAGTAGATCAAGTTTCCTGTATTACAGCAACGTTAAACTGACTTAACTTATTATTATGATGGATGGAAATCATAAAGACTGATCTATAAATACATACGCGTGAGTAGCTAAAATCCACACAACACTTACACCTGACGTAATCTCCCTTTTGCAAAAATTTACGTATACATTTATCCTTTACTGCTATTATTATTACACAATATTTCATCACAGAATTTGTTTTTGTGTACCTATTTTCCATGTAAAAAATATATTGGTACTACCAGTATGGCTTTGTACACTCATGTCAATTTGTATATTATGGAAGCATCGCCCAAAAATGGAAGATGCTATTACAGTGACTTTTGTGATACTCAACAAGGTAATAGTAATAATAAGTGTAATGGCACTATATATGAATCTCTAAATACGAGGAAGTAGCTTGATCTATTTTTTTCTATTAATTTTTGGTGATGAGATCAACTCAGTCTTAGCACACACTCATTTCAATCATAACACAACTAAAATCTCAATCGTTCACTAGGGAGCCGTTGATACGCGTCGATAATAGTGAGTGTTATTTGTATTCTATATGCAAGTGTCTTTAAAAAATTATAATACACAAACAAACAATAAAACCACAATTCAGCGCGGGGCTGTCACCGATAATACGGAGTCGGCAGTGCATGTGTCATCATAACATGGACAAAAGCACAATCTTTCAAAAGAACTGTCACCAATACAGATACACCACGACACCTGGCTGTGTGAGTTTCTTTAGAAATAAAACGGAAAAGATCAGCACGGGATTTCGCTGATATACACTGGGAACCTTGTTTGTGAAAATTTGAAAAATAAAAAAATCTGCTTCCAATTCATATATATATTTTTTAATCGATTTATTTCTGACATATTGGATCGTGGAACATATTTATTTGTTTATTATTGCTGATTTAGTGGGTTCTCGTGTGGATATACATAACAATACGGTGGTAGTGTTAGAACGTGTGGATTTGTGCATGCTGTTTGTCTGAATAATTAAGGTAATTAATTTTTATTTTGCCATTCTTTTATTTTTTCTCGTGGTTTCCGCAGGAAATCATCATCGGTCATGTACTATTTAAAATAACTTTATCCTTCAGTTAAATAGCACAAGTTGAGGTGTTCCATAATTCATGTGTAAAAACAAGCAGTTCCTGGTCAGAGTACAAAAATTATGTCATTTAATGACTGTAATTTAATCAAGGATGCATAAGATGCTGTATCCAAATTATATATGCTGCAGTATAGTTACACAGCAAAACCACACACAGCATCTTAGTATTAGCCACATATATATAGCACGTGTCGTTTGCTTTACAACACAAAAAATGAAGTTTTGTTGGTTAGTATTATATAGTGACATGATGGGGTAATTAGACTCTGTTCTTTTGGTACTGACTGATGGATTATTATCTACCTATATTTTAAACAGTACAGTCGTCGTTGACGCAAAAAAAATATTTTTTTTACTACTTGCCTAAAATACAAGGAAATTGACATTATCGTTCTGTCCAAGATCATATAAAACAACAAAGAACATGGCCATGAAAAATTATTCGTGCATTTTATTACCTACACACCTCACTTACTGCGCTGGCAATACTGATCACTGCACTGTGCTAATCCTGAGTTTAGTCCTGCTTCGTTTCTCATTCATCAAAGAAGCACCATGGTTCACTGCTCATACATTGCTAAAAATAGGTACGTGCTATGTGTTATTTTTCTAATTTTTGGCTTCTCAAAATATTTATCTAAAAATTCATTTCACGTATAAAGTCGCGTGGTGACAAAAGATTTGATCCGACGCAGTGATGCGTGGCCACTATATTTGAGTGCGTCTGGACACTGGACCGTCGCCGCTGGCCATAGAAACCGAAATGGATTTTTTTATATTGAGTTGTACAGATAGGACAGATATAGTTGGTTCCATGTAATAAGAGTATCTAGACTTTTTACAACGACAAATCTCGGTACCAGATCCGGTTTTTTCTTTCTCGTATCACCCCACCTTGCGACCACGTCCTTCGGCAATTGCCAAGTTCCACGGTTTTGTTATTATTATTACGAATTAAATAAGGGAAAAAGAGTTTGAACTGGTATATCAAAAACGATTGGCACGCTTGGCTGAGAGAAAATACCTGCCTGGTGTTATAAAATAATTAAAAATTCAGTTTTATCTCAAATAAATTAACTTGAAAAACATAAAAATACCAATGTGTTCCATTCCAGCAAATATTTTAATTTGTGTGTGCATGTTTTCCAGTTCCATACATAACTCCCAAACTGGGGAATTTTAACCACACGTTCGGGAAACTAATCTACAACTAAATCTAGCAAATAAAACCTTTGCACCGAAATTTGCTGGTCTGTATCAATTCACAGACATGTATGCATACAAAAATTAGGGTTAAAAATATGCATTTTTTACAGGAAATAATATCTATTACTTCATACCGTGCGCTAACAAAGCTATCTAAAACCTAAAATCCAGTTAGTGGTTACGTTTTATTGTAAAAAGCAAGAAAATAATTCACAGGGAATCAAAGACGGCAGTCCTCCAGCTCTTTTCTTACTCTAATTTATATACGAAAGGGAGATCCCAATCATTTTATCAGAAATTAGAAATCAAACTATAGCAAATTTCCTTATGCGCATGTTATAGAATACAAAGCCACTATTATGTTTAATGCAAATGACGAGGAAACGTGTTGCATGAAAACCTTTTTTTAGAACAAACAATGATAGTTTTATAATTATTGAGAATACATACGGAAGCTTCTACACTGCACATTTCCACTACGTATATTTATTTTTATCGTTTATCATATAAAATTTTCTCACACAAACTTGACCTTATCCAACAGGGAATGCTACCGAATATTCCCATATTGTTTAAGAGAGATATGAGCTTTAAAATGTGTAAATGCATGCTATAATAAGAGCAATAACAAAATTTGTATTTTTATTATAAACCTGCATAATCTTGGTATTAAAAGTTGGATTTGACTTGAAAAGTCAATTAATTAATATCCAGTTTATGATGAAGAAGATTATTTATGGGAATTTTCTCTATTTTGATAGTCACCAAATATGATCCAGTTGCTTGGAATGTGTTGAACCTCAAGCATCCAGTGATTTTTTTTGCTTGCTTTTGAAATTTTATAAAAATTATACATCTATTCCGGGTAGGTTTTCATACATTCAACATTTAGCATTCTGCACCTCCAAGACAGCAATGGCAAAAAAAAACGTTAAAGTTCCTAAATAACCAATTAAGTTAAACATTTTTGGAGCGTTAATTTAAGTGTGTCATCATTTTTTTGAACAGAAATCTGAATAAGTAAAGTGAAATCGAAATGTCCCCAAAACCCGGGACAGTTACAACTCTGACTGAAAATATTTCAAAGGAGGAGTCAAAGGCAACTGTAACACACAATGTGATCGCCAGAGAAGATTTTTTATCATTTTGGTATGAGAAGCCGTACGGACTGGACCAACATGTATTTGACATGGCATATATAATACCAGCACATTTCATTGCTGTGTATTACTTCTACCTTAACCTTTGGACCAATGAGATCCCTGCCACATCCGTATTATTTGGTAAGTGTTCAAAGAACAAAAGAAAAAAAAACCATGTACATATAACCTGCACAATGATTTATTATTATTGTTAAACATGAGCAATAAAATTCATTTTAATTTTACTTTTCCACAGAGACATTTTATGGATATCTTGGAGGGTTGGGTATAACTGTTGGTTGTCACAGATACTGGGCACACAGAACCTTCAAGGCCAACTTGCCCCTTCAAATCATTCTCATGATAATGCAAACAATCGCTTGGCAGGTAATCCTTATTTTACCTATTTAAATAGGTATAGTTCATGAAAAAAAAGTTTCATTATTCATCTGTAAATCTGTGTTTTTATAGTATCCTATTCACAAATGGTGCCTTGAGCATAGGATTCACCACAAGGTAACTTTTATTTAAATTATATAAATGCATTTTCATGCACTTTAGGGGGCAGTTGCTGTTTACATATTCTGTCCCTCTTGTCGGCAACACCTCTTCAATAGATACCTCTCGAACCTCATCCGTGTACTTGAGGTACCATGGAAGAAGTAATTTCCTTAACTCCTTATGAGTATGACTCCTTAAACAAATACCAAAAATCGAAATAATACTTTTGGCGAGAGTCAAATTTGCAAATTAAACAGTCAGATTGACAAAGAATGACTTGGAGATTTTCTTTTTTTAAAGTTTCAAGGTCTATCTCAATCTCTAACAAATTGATTTTTTTTGTATGCAATTTTGAAAACGGAAAAAGTTTTTTTTCTCTTAAGAATGTACAAAGACATTTCGTGCACTCCTTTAGCATGTGTTTTATTTGGAATCAGCAAAGCATGACTACAGCAAAAACAACTATTTCTGTTACTCCCTTAAATCAAGCTATTTGAAAAATGCCAGAAAGCAAGGAGTAATGTTTTTTTTTTTAAATAATCTGAAAATATATTTTTTTCCTCAAAATTTCAGTACACCGAAACGGATTCAGATCCATACAATCCCAAGAGAGGATTTTGGTTCAGTCACATTGGATGGCTGTTCTTGCCAAAACGTCCAGAACTCCAGGACAAGTTCAGAACATTCGACGTGACTGACTTGGATAATGATCCCGTCGTCCGTTTTCAAAGCAGGTGAATCTTTTTCGTGGTAATTCTTTTGCAATTAGTTTAGTGATTTATTGCATTATACTTCTGATTTGAAGTGCTTATTATTGTTACCGTGAAAATATATTATGGACAATTGCTATTATTATTGATTATATATATTTTTTATAGAAATTTCAATTTTTATGAAAAACAGTGCTAGAAATTCAAACTAGTTGAATTGCTACTATTGTCGTTTCATTTTATCTTGTCGTGATGATGGTTTACAGTTTTGAAACCAAAACTTTGACATTATAAAACACGTTAAATATCATAAACATATCCTTAAATATATAGTTAATTCTTTCAGAGAATATATTATTTTTTAGATGGTACATACCCCTCCTTCTAGTTTTGCATTACATGATTCCCATGACTGTCCTTCACCAGGTGTGGAACATTCCTCTACTCTACTGTTTCGCAGCAACATGTAGAATATACGTGATTTCCCATCATTTAACGTTTTGCGTGAACAGCTTTGCGCATATGTGGGGCGATAAGCCTTATGATAAGTAAGTAGTTAACATGAAATACATTATTACATGTAATGGATTATTGCACTAACGTAGTATTGACCTACAAACCAAATACCTACACATAAATACATGTAAATAATGTACTCAAATTTTAAGTTCTTTTACAATTGCAGGAACGTTAGCTCTGTTGATAATCCACTCGTGTCACTCGTAGCAGGTTTAAACCATAGCCATTTTAAATTTGACATTGAATGTTTTGAAACCAACACATGTACATTTTTTATGTGATATTTTTTTGAAATTTTAATTTGGAAGTGGGCGAAGGTTGGCACAACTACCATCACACTTTCCCTTGGGATTACAAAGCGGCAGAATTCGGATGGAAAATCAACGTGTCAACCATGTTCATTGATTTTTTTGCTTCAATTGGCTGGGCTTGGAACATGAAAACGGTGTCACATGAAATGCTGCTGAAAAGAATACGTAGGACAGGTGATGGATCCCATCCTGAACACGATGATCATTCTAGCAAGAAGACACCGGTACAAAGTGATAATAATGACACTGGTGAGCTGAAACATGAAACCATTGGGAATTATCATGGTTGTTCAGACCATGACCATCCTTCCGTTTGGGGTTGGGGCGATGAAAGTATACCGGATGAGTTCAGAAAAATTACCAAAATACTGCGTCAAAAATGAATGTACATATTTTATTTTTATTTTTTACGTATTATTTATATTGTTTCAAAGATACATACCGTTGTTTAATAGATTTAAATTTCGTAAGATGCACATTGAAACATGACGTGTGCCAATTACAAATAATGATTTTTTTGTCCTTTAATTGAAATAGTTAATTATTAAATACTTATATGTTAATCTTAACCTATAATCTTAATTACCCGTTAATAAGGAGATTCATACCTAATTTGTAAATTACCAAGCAGTTGAATTTTCCCGTTTTTTTTCAAAAATACAATATTAGTTACCAATGAAATTGTCGTGGAATAAAAATTTCGAGCTCATTTCCCTCCATCATGGAAAAAATGCGAAAATATTAAGGTGCACGCTAAAAAAATTGTAAACATTAACATTGTTATACTTGGTTATTTTTTTGGTATTCTCAAATTTGAGATCAGCGAGTATCTATATTCTAACCCGTGTGAATTTCGAGATATATTTAAATTCCGAAGCCACAAATTTATATAATTAAAGAAACGCTATATCATTAACCAGCCCCCAACTTTTGAACGAGGTTCAACAACATATTTTGTGATTACCAGCATTTCCCCTGGATTTTTAGCAAAGGCTGAAAAAAGAATTAAAATAAATTATAAAAACTCGTGAAAACCAGATGCAATGTAGATAATAATTGTAAAGGCCACAAGTGTTTATTATTGCAGAAGTAATTATAACTGCAGTATTTGTAGTTTACATCAACGTAATTATAAATTATACATTAAAGACGCGCGTGTACTTTTAAGGAATTAATTCACTAGTAAACATTTTGGATCGGATTTCAAGAGCAATAAGTTTCTTAATTAGAATATACAATAAGCTTTTTCCTTCTTACATTAAAGCTAAGAGGCATTGCATAATTAGTTTGTAATTTTTGAAGGTTTTTGCACTGGATTGTCACAAAGAAAAAGCTGTGAGATTGTTTTTAGATCAAGTTTTAAAATTATGTGTTATTATACTAATTCTGTCCAATCTTGTGGAAATACAAAATAAAAAACACTCTTTCCAACAAATGTTTATTTTATTGATTTCAAATAGCGATAATTTCATTGTTGCACAACAATATATGGCATATGTGCATGAATAATAAGCTGTAAGACATAAATATGCTACGAGTGAATCAAATGATACATCACTTGCTTGCTATATAAGTGAAAATTAAACGTTTCCTCCATAACTCCCCCGGGGAATGACATGGGGGGACTGAAAATCAATAGGGTTCTGAGTTAAGACTAAGGTATATGCGTAACAAATATGAAGACAATTGAACATCGTTCACTTCACGGTCTCACTTCACCCCAACATATTGGTTTAAATGGTTAAAACTAAGAAAAATTCTTCCCACTGCTGCATTCATTGGAAATCAAAACCAAGATCGGCATAATTTAGCATTTATTGTGCTCGAAAAAAAATCACACGCCATTTAAAAAAAAAATCTGAATAATCAGTTCACTCAATCAGTTGAATCCGTTCGTAGATGATGTAATCAGCTATATAGTGATTTCAATACTATTAATACTAATAATTTCTTTGTTGCACAAGGATAGCGTCCTTTTTTAAAGACGCATTTTGTTTAGGGCCAATCAGAGCGCTGCATTGTTGAGAGTTGAGAGAAGAGCTTGCATCTTCCTTCTTCGCCTGCTGTTCATTCTTCTCAAAAGCTTTGTGCACTGTGTACGTGTACACATACTACTACATAAATACGCATGCATATCCTCACCTGCTGCCTGTGCATTAATTAGAATTGTTTGTTTTCGTTTGTTTTGTTCACATAAAAAGAACCTCGCTGCTTTGAAGCCTTCAATATTTTTTTTAAAGGTATTTTTAATTTTTAAACCTTTGGGACGAAAGTTAAATATTAATTATGAACCAGTTCAAGTGTCAACCGTGTAAAAAGGCGTTTGGTGACAAAAACCAACTTGACAAACACCTACTTATCGATCACGATCACAAAGGGACGAACAGGAAACCATTCAAGTGTCAATTTTGTGAAAGTTCTTTTGCTGAGAGTGATTCGTTAAAAACGCACGTTCAAACTCAACACACTAGCAAAACGAGTGAACAGGAACTTGAGCACTGTGGAAATAAGGAATATAAATGTCCCATCTGCCGACAATCCTTTACTAACAAACAGGAAATCCAAGAGCACAAAAATCGTCATACTGCTGGCATCAAGCCTTACAAGTGTCACCTGTGCGAAAAGAGATTTACTGAGGACATTGAGCTAAAACTTCACTTGGATTACCATGCAGGTGTTAGTAAACCTTATGAGTGTGGTTATTGTCAAAAGAGATTTGCACAACATGCGCATTGGACAGCACACCGGAGAACACATACGGGCGACAAGCCCTTTAAATGTGACAGTTGTCCCAAGTCCTTTAGACAGCAGAGCCATTTGTCAGTGCACAAAAATATTCACACGGGAACCAAACCTTTTGAGTGCTCGATTTGCAAGGAAAGATTTCGATTACCGCATACTTTGAAAAGTCACATGACACGACATACTGGAGAGAAGCCGTACAAATGTCAGCAATGTCCAAAGGCGTTTAGTCAAAGCACACCGTTAAGTCACCACATCAAGATAGTCCATGGAAATGATCAATTTTCCTGTGAGTACGAAAACTGCGACAAAGTGTTTCCGTCGGAGGTTCAACTGAAAACCCATATAAAGGTACATTACCAAGTGAGGAAGTTCTTTTGTTTGTTTTGCAACAAGGGATGCTTCAAAAAAGGGGACTTAATGAAGCATTTAAGAAGTCATACACAGGAGAGACCTTTCGCTTGTACGGTATGTGATACTTGGTATCATAGTGCAAGCAGAAGGAAGGCTTGTCAAGATTCACATGTTCGGAATCGGAACTCGGGTATAATCATCCCTGTCCTGGAACCACCACCACCACCGGAAATCCAGTATCTTAGGAAGTCGGCGGATCCACCAAATGACCCTGCCATCGAAACTGTTTCGCTGAACTTTCAGTGTAAAATCTGTGACAAGTTTATGAAGCACCAGAACCAATTAAATGGTCACATGAACATTCACAAACTTAAAAAGAGTACAAATAACAAGAAGAAGAAGAAGCAAGCTGCAAAAATAAAGAAAAAAACACCCATAACTTTCTTTGACCCCCTTACTGAATTTGTGCCTGATAATGATGATCAATTTGATATAGAAATAGAGTATCACACCAATGATGAAACTGAAACTTGTACATTTGGCGTTACAATCAATACCCAACAAGAGGATCGTTCACGGTCTCCATCACCTCCCGAATCTGAACTTAGAATTGAATCGGTGCGGCATATTCCAGTAGCAGAAATTAGTCAACCGAATACACCTACGAACTTTCGCCCCTTTCAATGCGAGTTTTGCAATAAAATGTATGCAGAAAAGGAGGCACTCGACAAGCATATGAGTGTTCATGGAGTGGTGTTTAAAAAGCCTTTGCCAGCGAAGGAAAAAGTTACTCGGAAGAATGCGAGTTCCACTAGTTACAGTGACCTTGAAGCTAAAAGAAATACAATTTTTAAAGGAGATCATCAGCAACATGCGACCGCTTGCCCAGAGATGGGGGAAAAAGAAACAACAGCCACGGCGCCTCCTGCTATACTGGAAATTTTTGATGATGATGATGGGGACGAGGAGGAGCAAAATTGCGATATGCCAAAACTAGAGGAAGTAACCATGAAGACTGATAATGATCCTATGCCAATACCACCTGTATTGGTTGACGAGACCAGAGACGATCTGGTGACCAAATTGCTGAACGAAGTTATCACCCTTGATGATGAAATGTATAATTGTGGGGCATGCGGAACGAGTTTTTCAATCAAAAGCCAATTGGATAGACATTCTTGTGGCAATCTTGTTCCCAAAAAGGCGATAATTCTTGATTCAGAAAAGAAAAAAGTGTTGATGGCCAGTTCAAAATTCACATCGACCATTGCATCCACCACGCCCGCTCCGGCTGCAGGAAAGAAAAAGAAGAGCGTGCAATGTAATATTTGTAAGCGATTTTTCGGTAACGCAGGCGCCCTTGCGGGGCATAAGAAAGCTCACATATTTGACGTTAAGGTCGATAAAGAAGCCGTTAATCGTGTTTGTCGAATTTGCTGGAGAAGCTTTCCCACGAAATCGATACTGGAGAAACACATGCAAAATCATAAAAAGTTGTGAGGAGCGAACCCCCTTCAGCCATATGAATGAATGCGGTAATGGGCGACATCGTATTTCAAATAGAGGTATATACTTAATCTGAAAGCAGTCTCATAATTTGACTGTACTTTTATTAAAATTCCATTATTTAATTAACCATTATACCAATTCTTACTTGAATTATTTAACATAAAATTGTATGTGTATTTTATATCATTGCAGAGAAAAAGACTTCCAGAGACTCAAGTAATCGGAAAGAAGTGATTGTGTGCAAAAATTCCTACAAATTAAAAAATATTGATTGTATTTTGTGCTTTGTAAATACATTTCCATGATTCCATGTACAAAAAAATGATGATGTAGTTTAAATGTTGTATGTATAGAAGTAGAATAAAACAAAAAATATATTTTTTGTTTTCGTTTCATTTTATCAATTGTCCTGATGATGCCCAATTTTGAAACCGAAACGTCGACAGTAAAACCACGTTAAAATGTCGAAAACACGTCCTCCAATATCGGTTATCCTCCACAAAAAAATCATATTTGCTCAGCAAGAATTTAAAATTTAGCAGTATGTAACAATTGTATTGTGTAAGCAAATTAAATTAAGAGATAATAAATTTTGTATTTTCTATTCAATATTAAAGTACATGTTTAATGATTATTATTATTACCTACATAACACTTCAGAGTTCAAATAAAGAACAGAAAAATCATATTTTATAAACGGTTATTCAATTTTCCATATGAAATAAGTGTTGAATTCGTGTCACTAGTCACTATACTGAGAATGCTAGTGAAAGATAGAGAAGTAATTCACCGAGTTCGGAATCTGAGTTTTTGGTTCCGAACCATAATGATTCGCAATCATCATATCATGACTTTCACTAACAACCATTCCGTTGAACTTGAGTAGTTTTTTTCAAGATGCAAAGACTTTGCGTTGGACGCTGTTTCACCATGTTCACTCACACAAGTACAAGCAGAGAGAGTGTCGTGAGACATCAGCTGCTCGGTTTTTACTTGCTTCATGTAAATACCTGCACACACATTCACATTTTCACATTAGAAATCAAGAAATAAAATCAGTCGAAAGCATTTTTGTTGTGTGTATTTACTCCAATTATTTTACTAATTAACTTCAAAGGGGTTATCTTAGTTGTTTTAAATGTAACACGTTAAAGTGTAAAGTGTAAAGGTGTACACATTAAAAAACACAATGAGGGTACCAAAAATACGGTGTTATGTGCCCAACTGTGGAAATTCCGCCAAACAAGGGCCAGATCGGCGAGATATCTTGTTCTTCAGTGTTCCCAGAAATAGGATCCTGCAATGGTTGGAAGCAATCGGTAGACCAGACCTAACTCTCAGGAAAGCATACCCAAACAACTGTCGTGTCTGCTCAGAACACTTTCGGGAGAAGGACTTCGAGCCGGATGCTGCAAATAAACTTTTAAATTTGACAACCAGAAAAAAATTAAGGCCTGACGCCGTGCCATCTTTAAAATTACCTACCCCTGAGGAAATGTTGAAAATGAAGTCAAAGAAAGTACTAATTAAGGAAAAGAAGAGTAAAAAGCAGTCAGTTCCATATCATCAAGAAATTTGTCTCATCTGTTCTGAAATTATTCCGGCTACTAATACGTACACATGTTCAAGTTACAAATTTCCAGGGTCATTAGACTCGGACTTGCTAAATGAACAGTTATGGTCAACATACATTCTTCACAAAATAGTAGAATTGCCGGGATGCAAGTTTGAAGATATTTTGAAAACTGCTAACCCGAACCCAAGCAAATGGTTTGTGTTGTGTGATACATGTTCTAGGACCGTAATAAATATGTTGGAACTTCAAGATAAGATCAGAGGTTACCAGAGGAAGGCTGAAACATTTATGGAATCGTTAAAATGGAAGCTTAGAAGTAGTTTGGAAGTTGAGTTGGCGCAGCACGATGCAAATGAACAAATTAATATTACGCAAACAATTAGACAATATTTAAAATGGCCCGATCACAAAGTTAAAATTGAAATGTCATCGGAAGATGCTGTGGGGTGCAAGAGTGATGCTGAGGAAGAAATGGAAATTCACTCGGAGCCTGAAGAAACAAATCTGGAAAATGACAATGACGTGGATGAGAATTGGGCCGAGGACGAACCACTTCAAGAGTTAAAGAAGGGGAAATTTGAGAGGGGAGTGGATCCCTCGACGAATAAAAAGCAGCGTAAAAAAGCAAGAAGGAAAACTGCTGTCAAAACAAGTCGAAGTGAAGATGATGATAGTGTAGAAAAAGAAAAGCCCACCTGTTCACTCTGTAATTTCGTATGCAAAAACAATTCAGGGTTGGCAAGCCATATAAGACGAAAACATAAAAATAAGACTCCGCCTATAGTCTGTGAGATATGTGGTTTTCTAACAGACTTAAAGCAAGTCATGAGAGCACACATTTTTCATGTAATAATAAAGCAAGAATACTAATGTCGTCCCTATTGATCGGCATGGGAAGAAATTTTGAGTCTTTATTAATTTGGATTAATTTACTTTCATATTTTCAGCACAAAATATTCGACAATTCCAGTGATCCTTCCATCTCCACAACGGAGTTCATTTGCAACCTTTGTAAGCAGCTATTCAAAACTCGACAGGAGCTTACTCGTCACAAACTGAGCACACACGCGGAAGAATTGGAGTTGACAGTCCATACGTGCTCATATTGCCCCAGAGTGTTTTCCCAAAAGCAATCTCTGGTTTTTCACGAGCTGAAGATACATGAAAAGAGGGGCCTTTATCCATGTGATAAATGTAGTTACGGTAATAGAAATAATTTTGTCTATAACAATAATTTTGTAATAATCATAAAATGTGTTAACTAAATGTTAATATATAACATTGTTTTTTTTAAATGCAATTTCAGAGGCTGTCAGCAAAACTGCTCTGAATTTACACGCTGCGTCAAAACACTCGGAAACACCAAGATATTTCTGTCAGTATTGCTCTGTTACATACATGACAAAGGGCGCTTTCCATAATCACATGTTAAGGTATCATACTGATAAATTTGTTCCCAAATGGAAAATACGATTTGGTGGTGTTGCCGTGGATAGGCTCAGTATGGAAACGAACAATATCGTGCCCATGTCAATACAAAAGCAACAAATGCGAACAAAGGAAGTCAAGTGCAAATATTGTGATGCCATTTTCCCATACAAGTTGGCTCTTACCATACACCAACAGGAGGCTCATAAAGACTTGTACAAGCATTCATGCAATCAGTGCGACAAAGTGTACATGAGTACAGCAAGTCTTCAACTTCACAAAAAAATTAGTCATCTCGAGAAAGACAAGAGGGTAAAGTGTGCCTGGTGTTCAATACCTATTTCCCATCGATTGTATATGTATAGCCATGTAAAAGTTTGTCCTAAAAGACCCAAGGTTGCAACGAATGCTCAAAAAATTTTGGCTGTTGACGATTATGAAAGCGACCAGAATACTCCTGAAGAAATTATGGCTGTGGATGATCGTGAAACTGACAAAAATGAAAATGGGTAGACTGAAATTATGTTTGTGAAGGAAAGTGGTAACGACCAGAGTATAAGTTATATAGGTATAGTTGAGATATGAGTTTATGGTCAAAATTATTATTTTTTAAATATTGTAAACTTAGTACTCGTATCGAGTGATATGTCATCATGCAATGTATAATAAATTTCGTAAGATTAAAATTGTTGTTTGAAATCAATTGAAACATAATATATTGTCTTTATGCTATTTTAATATTTAGAAAAAGGTATTTTGTATACATGTGCACAAATTATTCTATCTAAACTATGCGTCATGGCATGCATGGATGGGAAAAAATGGGAAAATTACAAGTTAACTTCCGAAAAATGATTTTTATAAACGAATTTACGAACACAAATATTGACATTTAATGTAGTATGTTTTGAAACTTAATTAAGTATTATTGTTCTCAATTTACATTTTTCAATGAACTTTGATGTCCTAACCCAGTTACCATATATATTTTGTCCTAACGCAATTTGCCATACTACGTAATTCTTTGATACCAGAAAAATACATACGAAAATGTTTTGGTGTTATGTTTACAACTGTGATGCCGGTGCCGATTGCATTTGTAATATAATAATGCTGTAAGTGATTATTAGTCCGGTCATCTAAAATTTCAACAATAATATTTGCAGACTTTCAAATATAAATGTAATCTAATAATTTCATGATATGATGAGCGATTTAGTAGATCAAAATGTTATATCAACGATTTTTTACCACCATACCGTGCCCAAAAATCCATTTGTCAATGAAAAGTACTGCGATGATATAGCTAAAGAAGGACATCCAGCCAACCATTCCCTTTCCATGCTGTTTAATTGCATTCGAAATTTTTTTGTAGATTGGTTGAATGAGAACCCTGGATCAATATGGAAAGTGTGATAGTCCAACCAGCTCTTGAGAGCATGCTGAACTGTAGCGTGAAAATTAGCACATATCACCAAAACCATCATGTTCAAAGGGAAAATGAATGCAAAACGCCATTTCTCGGGAGTTGACGAACTTCTATAGCCTCTGAATACATCCGGCCCCATGACGAAATACGATGTGATGGCAAAAAAGTAGCATAGCAGTTGATTTTCGAAATGGTTGTTCAGTGCATTTACATTTTGCTTCAGGGATAGATATTGTTGTATGCCCTACATGTATTCAATATTAATCAACAGGTAAAGAGATTGGTTTGATTTAACTACATAAAAAACAGCCATAAATAGATTCACTTAATTTTTTAAAGCATTCAACCAACTTTTTCAACGTTTCCCCTTGATTGCATCATTCTGTCTGCAAATTCTTTTGCCACATCTCTCATTGCCAAACCAAGAGCCAAAAATGTAAAGTGATTAAAGAAATAGTAGCCAAAACTGTTGCTTATCAACAAAAGATACACTCTATTCAATGCGTTTATACATTTGGCATATATTGTAAATGGTTTAAAAAAATATATTCATATTGTAGACCAGTATTCCATGTGGGATGCTTGTTTGGGTGAGTTGCAGCACAGTCAGGATTTTGTCCTTTCCGAACCACAATATCCGCATGGTAATAACTGCGTGAATGAATGACGCCGCATTAGAGGTCAAGTCAAACATGTTGCTAACATAAGAGGAAGAGTTTGTGTGATGATTCAGATTTGCTTGAACCAAATAAAAAGCCTGACTACTAATGAGTAGAAAGTGGAAAATAGCACACATAACCTATAACAGAGCCACAGAGCAGAGATTAAATTCAAAACAAGTACTAGTTGTTGACTTGATTAGGTGAGCAATATATCTGAGTTGAAAAAAGTTTTCAATTTATTACTTTTCTCAATAAATTTGATTTCAGGATATATTCCTGGTCCGTTTCATCTCTCCCCACTGTGAAGGGCAACAGGAAAATGCACCTGTAAATGCGAAATAAATTATAAAATTGGCTATTTATTTCCTTGGGTTTCAAATTGAAATTTTTATTTTTTCCATAGAGATCTAGTTTTTTAATTTCACTATTTGCACAATTCATTTTAGTAACATGCGAGGAAAACATTACACAAAAGCCCGAAATACTAATTTTGTAGCCTGATGTTACGCCAACAAATGTGACACGAATCGCAACAAAAATATATATTTTCGTTTAATTTACATGATCGACTGGAATAGTTACACATGGGTACTTTCCTGTTATACGCCCGACATAAAAAAAACCACAATGGGCTGTGTTTGGTCAATTCACTTAGATATCCTAAACTAAATTAGTATAATTAATTGAAGTTGGAAACAAAATTACAATGTATTTTATCATTGCATAAAATTTTGGGCGTATAACAGGAAAAGTATCTTTATCTAGCAGAGTTATGAATAATGCACGGAAAAAAATTATGTACTAAAAGCCTTGACTACTACTGTTGCATGAAAATAAAGCAATTTGTTAATTGCATACCTATGATGTTTTACATAGCATTCAACTGCAATTGAAATTGTCGTATATGCAGTATATTTAACTAATTGATGTACATGTATATTTTCTTTTTGCAAAACTACGTTACATAATATTTTACAGTGGTTTAGATTTATTGTTAACAATCAACAATAAAACAGACGAGACGATTGAATATAATTGTGACAAGATAAAACAAAAAAGCTGCTTCACATAATTACTTCCGGTTTCTTGTACCAGCCAACCGTTTTAAGGGTTTCTTTTTCAGTGTTGCAGCGAATTTGGTGTGAACCCCGTCAAGGGGGTTAAGAATGGGTGGCTCTGGATTATCGTTATTGTTGAGAGAATAATCCGATTGATTGTCAGTCTTCACTGCTGCTGGAGGGGACGCAGCTTCTGAAGAGTAGGAAGTAGAAATGCATGCACATTATTAATAATAAATATTACGTGATAAAGTTTAGACATACCTACATAGATACTATTATATTTAGGGTACCTGCAGCCTCAGTATTCTGCATTTTGACTCTGGGATGTCGCTTCACAAATCCGTAATACCAATCATCACTCGCCATGCGCTTCATTTGATTAAACTGGTTAGGGACCTCATTGGTTTCGCAGTACTCATAGCATATGCGTTTAATGTCTCCGCTAGAGACATTGAAGCCTTTTTGCCTCAATTCTTTGATTGTGTTTTCCAGCACGTCCTCCTCCACTTTGGTCAGAATCGGATTGCCCCCACAAGTAGTAAACTGGTTGGCATTCATCATTGAACCTCCGTCAACAAACTTTTTGTACTGACGGTACAAAGTAGCTCTAGAAATCCCGTATATTTGAGAAGCGTCATGAAATTTTAAAGTGCCCCTTTTCAGTTGCGAAACTGCCTGCAAAAGATCCTCTTTGGACCAACGATCCAGTGTTTTTCTAACATAGTTGCGCACCATTTTTCTTCTCCAAAATCCTCCAGTTTTTTTTGTGAAATGTTGAAAAAAGCTTTCCGTTAATTGAGATCCGAATAACTAAAATTACACAAGATTAATAAAACTTGTTACAAAATTATTTACCTACACGTTAATTAGTTAACTTAAATAGTAAATTAGCAATTGACATAAAGATTACCGACTTGTAACACTTTTTGCTGAGAGGGAGCTCAACTGTTTTTGGGGCAATGTAGCTTTCTTTTAACTTGATTATTGATTATCTTGTGAGATAATTATCATCACTGAACTCAATTCACTATCCTTTTCTAAGCCACGACGTCCAGTTAAAAAAAAAACTTGACTACAAGAAATAAAATTTGCTATGCTGTAATTTAACGAATGCAATAATCGTTATTATTGTCAAGTTTTTGGTGAAACTTGAGACGAAAACGAAACTAACATCTCATACATATTATCCCGTGCCGGGTATAACCTGCTTCATCTCAACGTGCCCCCAAAACAAAGTGAAAATCGTGTGCAATGTGCAATTTGCACTTTGCACTGCTTGATGTTATGGTATGTTGTTGTGAAAATGTGAAACGAACTGTGCGTGTAGTGAAGGTAGACTACAACAACAGCAGAAGAGTCCAAAAGAAAATCATTCGATGAAATGCTTTTATTGAGTTGAGTACTGAGATAACTGATGTTTTGCAATAAATGTTTTTTTTATTCTGCTGGAAGCGACAGTTATATAAATAAATAAAAACAATTAACCAAGTTTGATCAGTTGTATCATTATCTCTCAATCATATTTTTGTTGGTGTTTTTTTTAACTATAAATAAAAAGAATGTGACACCATAAAGATGACGGTTAATCTTGTGTCAGTTTTAAAGTTTGGGTTGCTCCTTATTGTAGGAGGTTTCCTTGTTGGTGTAGAGTTAAAATTTGAAAATTGTCATGTTCAAAAACCGACGTTCTACCCGGAACTGGAAATTTTGCGATATGGAAAACCAAGTAAGTAAAAGTTTTGTTTAAATTGGTTGTATGTGTTGTTTATATGATGTTAAGTACTGATTCTGTAGCATGTTAAATTCCACCGTTGACGTTGATGTATTGAACAATAATTATTTCTCGTTTTAGCTGCATTTGCGAGTACCAAAAGTATTGGGGTTAGTCCATACGCACTAATTGACCCTTTCCGCCAGTCATCCCTGTATCACGAGTACTTGTTAATTGGTCCTGGAATAGCTAATTATAACCCAAAATTAACGGCGGAGCATCCAGAGGCACAGGCTGACACAAATGAGGAGGAAATTCAGCTTATGCTATACGATGAAGAATCTATTCGGTTTGCAACGCGTCATTCAAACCTAATTCATCAGAATTTGATGAAGGAATACATGTGGGCCATGATTAAGTACACGCCATATTACGCAGTTACAAAAAATATGTATATTAGTTAAATTGTTATGTGATATTTTAATTGTTTATTTATGATTTCAAGCGCGACAGGGATGTTGCCTTCTATGACTGTGGTTAACACTACATTCGAAAAGACATTTCGATTTTACACAAATGAACTTGACGTAGTATCATATCATTTGGCTTATCCCAACTTGTTTCGATCGAAAGAGCCTGTGCCACCCATGGATGTTATAATTGAGTTTCCGGCAAAAACTCGCATGTTCCAGACACTTAAAACAATGATTGATTACCAAACTTGTATGTCATGCCTTGTAATTTGAAAAAAATGCAAATGGTATATATAACATGATATTGCTGATTGCTCATTTTAAACATTTCTCTTTCATATTTACTATTTTCCCCTTTAGTTGGACTACTTAGATGGAAACTAACTCCAGCTGAACCTGTGAACTGGTTTGATTTTCGGTTGAAATATGGAGAGTGGACTACAACAGTAAAAGATCCCAGCTTGTGTAGTCTCCCACCTAAGACTGGGATGGGTTTTAATGACATTGACTATTTGCAGTGCGTTTATAACAAGAGATTTCATAAAATTCTCAATCCCTGCATTAAAGACATGGGTAAGTTTAAAAAACGATAAAAAGTCACTTTCTCTATGAAAAAAATAATGAGTCATTGAAGGTTTTTCGGTAATAAATCTAAAGATAACTTTTTGTAACTGTTAGTAATCGTGTACACGTTCGGAGGAGAACCGGTCACTAATAGCAGCAACTACAGCTATCTAACTGTCAACAAACTGTTCATCATTGTTCCTATGGTATACGACCTGTTGAATCACAAAGGCTGGTACGACCTTACTGAAGTTTACTGTTCTCGTCCAGACGTTCCTGAAGAGTGTGGCGAACCATTGGACATCATTTTAACCAACGACCATCTCCTAATACTTACCGACAGGGGATTATGGGTATCTGACAGTTTGAACAAGTCTAATGTCAACGCTTCATTCCCATACTCTCTTAAGCCATTAATCAAATGGGCACCAGTGGATCCTTGTTATTCATTTGACTTTTTCAATTGTTCGGAAATTGGAACGCCTGTTTTGGCGAAGCAAGCTTTTAGAAGGCAGCGACTATTCTACACTCCTATTTGTCATTTGTTCCAGTATCCAAATTATGGTGAGTTAAAAACAAAACGTTAGTTCTCTCTTTTCTATTTACTACTTACCATGTTACTATACCTTCGTTATTGATCCTTTTCCATAGAGGATATGACCACGATAGTGTATGATCACGTATCCCAGGCTCCTGACAAGTCTGAGGAACTTGACGTGGTCACAGTGCTTTACGCCTCCAAACCATACACCGACTGGAAAGTATTGTTTCATGCTCTCCATGAATATGTGACGGTAGACGGGCCTTTGGCAATCAAGGACGTCATTGGAATATTTTTCAATCATCATCGTCGTCACTTTGACATTTCAATGCTTCTTTTAGATGTATGTTAATTCTAATTGTAACTTTACATAATAATCTGTATTTTAACTTGATTTGACTAGAACGGACGATAAGTTTATGTCCCTTATGTTTTTCAGAGTTATGGGGTAGAAAAAGCTTTTCGTTTTGTGCTCCCTCTTCCAACCGACCCAAATTTCAAAGGCTATACCGAACTAAATGGATTACTTGGCAACGGCTTTCTCGAGTTCCAGTTCCCTCCTTCCTTTCACCTGACCGCAATTGCCGTAAACCCTGAACCCCTCGATGTTTTATTCATGGGTAACCAGATGTGGGTGGCAGAAGCGTCTGGTCCCTTTGTTTATTTGTCAGTTCCAGTTGTCCTCGATTGGGCTGATGAACCTAGCATCATTTCCGAATGCAACTTTAATCATCCCGATCGCACATTCTTGTGTGTAGAAAAAAGTCATTCGGTCCTATATCCTGGAAGAGTTGGCGTCAACTACGCCCCAGTTGCTGTACTTTTTGAGCACACCTCCGAACTCAGATACACGATGCTTCATAACCTGTGGCCATTCCTGTACAAAAAGTATATTGCTCTGCTGGGCACGTTTGTTATGGGCTACTCTGGCAAAATTATGCTTTGGTATATTTACGATCACAATGACGTAGTTTACGCTCAAAGGAATATTATCAATCAAAGAAATCCTATAAACGGAACAATGGGAAACTGTAGCGACAAGGATTTTATCAATGATCAGCCAGTCAACTGTCACGTTTGCAGATCATTGATTAGTAAATTAATAAATTTATCTTACACTTTAATAATTTCCTTCACACTCATTATTCTTTACATTTAAAATCACAAATTGTACACTTATGCAGTATTATGATTATGTCGTACAGATAGAGTACATGGTGAGCAGTGCACTGTTAGAGATTTGACTGTTGGTGAGCATGATCCAGCCTTTAGAATGGTGTCCTTTGACCCAACCCTTCTGGAAGGAAAAGATGCGCTTACCTCTGGCCCGCTGGTACCGTTTTTGGTAGATGGGGATAAAGGTATTGCAATTTATTTCTTTAATAAAAACTCTATTAAATATGAACTAAGGTCCGATGAAGTGCAAATATATATATTATTATTATTGTATATAATATTATTTTATATACATATTATATTACATTACTAAAATATTGTAATATTATATTAATGTTTGGGTGACGTTTATAAGTTTTCACCCCCTACCCCCGTAAAATTCCTGGGGGATGATAATGGTGCTGAGACCTTGTGCTGTAACTGCTGTAGTATATGTACATGATTTTGTGTCAATCAGTATCATCATTTTCCACCCTACAGGTTAAAAATAATATCAATTTGAGGTGGTCCCCTAAGATGTCAAGGGCGTAGGCAGGAGAGCGCGAACATACCAGACAACGACAGATTTGAAGATCAAATTTTGATCCATGATCTTATAAATGCGCAATGAGCTCAAAGCTATCTTGCGCTATCTATCTATGTATCTATCAATAAAGCTATCTTGTTGGAATATCCAGCTTGTATAATGTTTATTTCAATTTCCTCTTCATGCTTGCAGTGGTACTTTTTGAAGCTTCCGTTCCTGAGCTTTCAGGGTACAAGCCAGATTATGATTATTTCCAGGATGTGGACGATGGCACTGGTATAGTTTGTCCAAAACGAGAAGAACATCAGAACGAAACAGGAGTAACTAATGCAACTGGTGCAGAATCATGTCCCCAGTTTTCAGTTGGCCGGAGAATACACCATTGTGAATTATACATTCGGCACATGAAACCTTTGGAACGAGATGGGAAGCAGGTGTTTCTCAACGGCTTTCGCAGGTCTTTGTTTGCCACTGTGATTAACTCGTTTCCTTTGCGACCGGTGCCGACAGATATGGTTGTGCTGGTGCTACCCAATTCAAATGACGTTATCATTCAACTTGGAGATGCAATGTTTGATCCCGGCACAGTTAGTTTCTTATTCTTTGTGTACTCACCTCACGTTAGCGGAACAAAATTTTGTGTATTTTTTTATGTTTCATTTTCATTGCGTAGGACAACCAATATGTTTTTTCGTACGCGGACGTGGGCCAGACGCTATACATTCCTGATCAGTTCAGTGTACTCATGATGGGATTCCCAATATTCAAAAGCTGCCTTGTGAATCCAGCCGGAGGTCATCAGCCGTTGCTTCACAACATGAGCAGAATGGTGGGAATAGCTACAAGATACTATCGTCAAGGACTCCGAATCAAACTTGAACCATTTCACGCTTTCATCATCGACTTTTCCACACCCGACTTCTGTAAATATTACAAAAGGTCGCTACAAAAATTGAATACGACCCAGTGTGAAGATAATCCTTATCCACTGGACATCACCGGTCAGAAGTATATGGACAGAAGGGCTGAAACGAATAGAAGGCGGGTCGAAAAATGGGAAGATCGCAATAGACTGGTTCAGGCCCTGAACCATTACTACACAAGTAGCTTCAATAGCCTCCAGAATGCGAAACCCAAAGACCCAGGCGCCAGTACCGGCAGTAGCGGTGGCTCTGGCTCCGCAGACCTTTTTCAATATATTAGCCCTTTAAGCTCAGATTATGCGTCGTTAGAAGAGGGACTGCTAACGGTTGGGACACCTGCTGTGGGAATTTTTCACACTAATTACTTACAAATGAACTTAACCTACAACATTAATAATTTTAGTCCTGAGTATTGGAGGAAAAACGGAACGTGCAACCGCAGCAAATGGGAAATAATTGATGGTGGGTGTCATTTAAGACTGTATTTGACCAAAAATCCAGTGATAAAGCAGAATGGAGGACGAGTGAGCTTGGATAAATTTGATACTCTGTCGTTTCAAATAAAGCTGAGACCATTAACTAGACGTAAGTAAATCAATTAAAAAATATACACACCCACCTACTTACTACCTAGTACCACTGCTAATACTTGTGCAATCTAATAATAATCATAAAAATTTTATGATAAAATATATATCTTTGCAGTTGGAAAGTCACTGATTCATCGGCCTCTCATCTTTTTGAGCAACACAAATCCAGATATCCTCACAGTTGAACAATCGGAAACAACAGGCAAAGATATTCAGGCTGTGAACATCACCTTGTCTCCCACAGGATATGGCATAGGAGTTGCTACTTTGACTATCCGACCAACAATCGTCTCACCAAAGTGCTTGTTTGCTGATGGAAGTTTCACACTTATTGTTCAGGTACATCGGGCACCAGGGAGGAGGCTGCATATAAATTACCCGTACGTAAAATAATATTTTAGTGTAAATGTAATTTAATTTCTTGGTATTCGCATTGTAAGTACGCATATATTTTTTATAATGTGATCAGAATTCCCACGTGTAAACCTCACGCGGAAGGTGGTGAGTATGAGCGTCCATGGAAGATTGACGTCCCGTCATGTGTCACTCGTGAGGAACTTTTGTCAAAACGTGAAATAAGGAGACCCGTAGATGAAAACATTGGACATGTGTTTTATTCCGAATTGCCGGTGAACTATCGTCCCCCTTCCCCTAGAGGAGGAGAAATTCCGCTTTCTGAAAACGTGTACAATGTAGACCCGTCGAAGCCCCCATATAAGAATACATACAGGATTAGTAAAGAAACCGGCATATTGAGGCAATGTTTGGGGATCAAAAGTCGTTCAGAGTGTAGGTGTTCCGTGAATGATGAGCTTTCTGATGACGTCGGGTTCACGGACTGCAAGAGGATGGTGTACACGGCAAAAAGGGGGTTTCGTGTGGATATCAGTGTGGAATATGACCGTGTCATGAGGGATGCGGATCAGCATCAAAAATTTTACACTGCGACTAAAAATTGGAGTGTATTTGTGGACGAAGTAAATCACAGAGTAGGCTATACGCTTTACAGTGAGACCTCACCTTATTTGGAGCTTATTCATGACCAAACTGCTTTAAATCAAGGAAGAAAACACTATGATGCAAAGACGTTGGGAGTGACGCTTCATGGAACAGGCCTCTTTCACTTTAAAGTGGTATTGGCAAGTTTTGAGAGTTTCGATGAAGTTTCGGGGTATTTTGCTGTGAGTTTTATTAGGTTTTTCATAATAATAAAAAGTTTTAACATATTGTATATTTTTTTACACTGTCAATTATGTGTATTTATTTTTGCAGATATACGTACCTAACAATGAGCTAAATCACGTCCAGCTTGTGGTTATCATGTTGCTTACCATCACAGTTTGCATGGTATTTGTCTTCTTTGGATTTCTACTTGTACGACGTCGCCTAAGTTCTCAGCTTCCGTTTCAACCTCGAAAAAACACAAAAGCTACTAAACGTAAGATCTTCATTTTTGCATTTTGTTTAAATATAATTAAACTCAATGTTGTTATATGTAGAATTTTCCGTATATATTATTTTACACATATATTTTTGCATGTTTTAATTTCAGTTGAGTGATAATGAACCAATTACACAGGATCAACAAGGACTATGTCCATATGTAAATACATCCATCTATATATATGAACACTTCATCAATTCACATATATATTTAGCTTATTATTTTTACTAAGTAATTTAGATATTTTCAGTTATTTTTTTTTTAAATTTACGTATGGCTACTATACAGATGCTTGTTCTATTTTATTAATTTCTCTTCTATCGTATAACTTTCATTATGTACACATTCCTATATTGTTTTCCGCCTTTTAAAATGATAAAAGCATAAATATGTGGTAACAAAAATCTACATGAATTTTCTCCTTGTGTGTAAGAAAACCAAAAAGTATAATGTAATAATTATTAAATATATCCGATTACATTTCATTACTTCAGCTATTTAAACTCCTTGCATGCTGTAATAAAAAGTAACCTAGAGTTTTGCTACTTTGTTTAAATCTTACTGCATTAATAATTGAAAATCAAGAAAACCGACCTGGTGAATTGACTAAAGTAGTGCTTTTAGCCTGAATAATGTATGTATAATCTGAGGAAATGCTAAAAACAACTATTTTGTGTTTTGTGTCACGTATTGAATTTCAAGGACTGTAGCTTTTGTGTATTGTATATCGATTGAAGTGGTGCACGAGGTGTAGGCTTATTGATTTCTGTAATAAGCGAAGATATTTGTTAATTAATTCTATCATCGTCACATAACATTGACATAGTATGTACATTTTGTGGTATTATCATAGTTTAGTAAGAAAATGGGATTTCAAGTCCAACCACAGAATATTTTGAGTAAACAAAATGTACATATTTTTGATAAAATACAAAAGTTAAATTGTGTCTATAATGAACTAACTGGCTAGAATGTTCTGCTGTTGAATACTAAACGTATCACAAGTTAAAAAAATAAAACTTTTTTTCTGGAATACTCTCATTTCTTCATGAATTTTTTTGTACAAGTCACCACAAAAGTTATTGTGAAAATCAACATGGTATAACATAATTCAAAGTAAACTATATGCAACCTGCATTGTTGCATACATACATTGTTCTTCATGATCTTATAATGGCTCCACTAAGCTTGCCCAAGTTGACCTTTCTAAAAAGCTTCTTGTCCCCTATTTCAAAAGAAAAGTGGAAGTCGCAGCTTCCCCCATTCAGTAAGAGACTAATAAGTCAGCAAGGATCAGAAGCAGCGATACCACAAATACTGGTATTACCTATTTCATTACAACTTTCTACTGTGGACGCGCTCGTGGACGTTCAGGTGTAATAATTTCATAAGAATGGGGAAAACAACACACTGATTGAGATCATCTTTTAAGATTTCATGGTATTATTATCACAGTAATACAATTATGAGTAGTAATATGGCATGGTCACAGAGATCACGAAAAAGGTCGCCTATATTATTGTGAGTATGACAAAATGACAATGTGTAGTGTATATGCTCCTACCTATACTTGTATCGTAGGTATACATCCTTAAACATTTTTTTAATTGGTGAATAATTGTTAATTATTTAAATTTGTAAAATAACATAAAAATACTTTAACTTAATACAATTAATTGCAAAAAATAAAAATTTAACATGATTTTTATTGTCGTGACTTATAAATAATAAAGCTGTAAGACCTATAAATACGTAGAATGGGGTGTGAATCGAATAAAACGTCACTTGCTATTGGTGTAATGTAAAATAAATCAAAGTTTCCTTCATAACTTCCCCGGACGACGGACGAACAGACAACTTTTCGACCTCAATACTACGCTGTTACACAGCTACGCAATAAACAGCAACAAAATTATCAAAACATAATATAATATTTCAATTCCATATACATAATAATAAACAATAATTTTACAATGGCACAATAAACAAAAAAAACATCTACAATCTACATACTACTCAGCACAAGTTCAAAAATGAATATTACATCATCTAACTCACGATAAAACATATTTTGCGAGAGCTTGAAATAGGTAGTGACGGGACATGAAATGGAGATTCCATAATAATATAGAGTTGTACAATGACTAATTAAACTGAAAATGTCTACAAATTAATCATCTTTACATAATCATTGATTGCATGAATAATGTAGGTGAAAGCAGTATTGTAAATGGTAAACTTGATCTAGGTACACGTAAAATAAACTTTATCTTCATAACTTTAATAACTTCATTTTCATCCAATGGCGGAGATTTTACTTCACACAAGAGGAAGTTGGTCGATTGAAGTATAAAATTTGAAATTTTTCGGGAATAAATCTTCTGCGCGACCGTACAAAACTTTGTATGCCTGACGTACGGTCACCTCTGCTACTCCAGCGACGTCACCAATTTCCTTTTGGGAGCGTTTGGTTTCAGAGGCCTGTAACATAAGGTTTAAAAATTATTTTAAATCCGTTAATATATCCCATTCCTAAATTAAAATATATTTTAGAAATTATTTTCAGTCGACACGACTGCTAGATGCATGTATCAAACAACAACGAGCAATATATTAAATTGTATTGTTCTACCTATACTAAACTAATTAATTACAATAGATCATGATCATGAGATAAACGACGAGCTAATAGTTAAATCACTTTGAAAATGTTATTTGCTCGATCAACAATAGTCCTCGGCAAATTAATCCTGTCTGCCATCTCGCTAATATCTTTAAACGCAACCATCAACGCCCGATCCGAACCAGAAATTGACTTTCGATTTTTATACTTTGCAACACCAAATTCGTCGACAGCAGCATCACCCTTCCCACCTCCTATAATAGTTGTCAAATCAGCTCCGTTAAGTAATGGATTTTCTGCTCCTCCGACACGCGAAGGATCTGCGCCACCGGCTCCCTTGTCATTACTAAAGACTCTCCATTCAGAACCGACATCGACAACCCTGTTTAAATCAGCAGCAACAATTTAATACGTGGCTTACACTTTTTGATCAACCAATTTATAGTATAAACATATTTTAAATACTAACGCACCTGTCCCCCACGACCAATCCACATTCAGAGCAGATCTGATCCCCTGCTCTATAATCTTCTACAAGAGGAGCCTTTGGATGATCCTTACAAAACGCCATGAGTGTTTCTAGAGACATTCTACTGCTTTTCCTTAAAAGTCCGAACCTGTTAATATTTACTAAAAAAAACATCATTGCAAATAAAACAAAAGAGAAAAAGAAAGATTCTTCAAATCACATAACCGGGCAAGGAGAAGGAATATTTCATTGCAATTCAATTCAGTGATTCCATCAGCTATTTCATTATCAAAGCATAAAGCAAAAGAACAAATTGGTACAAATTGAAGTTTAGCTTTCCTGCAATGCAGGGAGATATACAGGGGACGCATGACCATACAAAAATACAAACGGCATAAAAACCATAATTGTGAATTGTGATATTAAGCTACAAATGCAGTAACAAAAAGTATAAAGTAATTTTGTATTTGTAATTGTATAAGCACGGGACAACAACACTATAAAAACAGTCATTTGGGAAAAAACAAAGATACATTTTTTCTGAAGGGACGGAGTTGATAGATAATAAGTATTTTGTTAAATATAATATTAATATAATACTATATAGGATCACACAATTAAACTGTCTCGATTTTATTACTTACACGTACTAAAGTAAATTACAAAACTTTGTTAATTTCTCAACTAAATGTTCACTTCACCAAATCACTTTTCTGCCAAAAAGATAACTTTTTCTCGGAGTAATGCTCCAGCTCTTGCGTACACGCATGCTGCGATGCCCCAAAAGCATGCCGACACTCAGCCAAAAACCTAATGGCACGGCAAAGCAGCAGCAACAATGAAATGCTACGATCATCATTTTAAACAGGTATGACGTTTTAGTAAATTAATGTTCATGTATTACGTTCAGGTTCAAAAAGATTATTTAAAAAAAAATTAGAATTTACTTGCAACACAATTCGAAGGTTCCACGTCATCGTATTTGGAAATAAAATTAATATTATATACAATTGTGTATGTAATGAATAGCCATGTATGTACGTACAAGAATGACAAAGTAGTTTCAATAAAATGGTAACGTAATTTATGAATGTTCCTAAAGTCGCAAAAAGTAGATATAAGCTTTCTCGTATTTGAATAAGATGCAAATTTAATGCAAAGATCTACCAACATTTATTGAGACGTAACTCACTTGCCGTGTTTTGATGATAAAGTCACAACCACAATTGTACACATATCATATCGTTATGCTGTAGGTTGACTCAGCAATGCTGAGTTTGTGCCATTCATAATGGCGACAAGTTTTTCCACTTTATTGAAGCAGTCGCTATTCGTGCTCACACTGTTTTGATAAAACAAATTATGCCTTCAGCATGTTAGCTATCATGACGCATGAACTATGTAAGAATATTTTTTGACCACCTTCTTAAAACACCTACAGACCTTCAACCCCAAATCTCGATTGCTTTTGATGTTGAATTCACCCAATAACCTAGTAATGGTAGTTTAGTGTTTAGTTTACGTAGTAATGAATCAAATGCAATTAATGATGCCTTATAACTTATTATAAGTGACACAAGCACTTAAAGTGCAGAAGATAACAGCGAAAATATGTTTCATAATATGAAATTACACCTCCACCCGAGAATAAAATAAATGATGCTCCGAAAACAACTCCGAAAAATTGAATTCCATGAAAATATGCAATTATTGGGATTATAGTTTCATTTAATTCCTGATATGCTAATGCATATTGTTAGATTGGCATGCATCATGTCGTTTTGAGATACGTATTTAATTATACATTTAATAATATTAATTCGTCTCAACTGTCGTTTGGACAACGACATTATTATGATCAAAGTATTTTGTATGTACTCTTGTCATTTAGGATAGTACACTATAATGTAATGCTTACGTACTTAAGG